>LPNX010487632.1:33332-58266 GCA_001517045.1 Pseudotsuga menziesii | reverse complement strand
TGTGTCCTATCATGCTAGTGGTTGTAAGTGCTGAGCCATTTCACAGATGATAGTAGGTGTGTCCTATCATGCTAGTGAATGTGAGTGCTGGGCCTTTCTGATAGGATTGTAGTTTACTACATGATCAAATGTGAGTGCTGGGCATGCCTTTCTGATGAGCAGGTCAGATGTAAGTGTTGGGCGAAGACCTACATGAGGGTAGGCCTACAACCAGCATGAAAAAGGGCTGGCTTTGTAGAACTTCCTATGACAAGAAGAATCATGAGATAGCACCAGTATTGATCCAGATCGAGTGATGATCCATATTCAGTAATGATGATCCAGCAGTGTTGATCCAGATCGAGAGATGATCCAGATCCAGTCCAGTGATGATGATCCAGATCGAGAGATGATCCAGATCGAGAGATGATCCAGATCTAATGATGACTTGAAGATGAAGATGACTTGAAGATGAAGATGACTTGAAGACAAGATGATCCAGCTGATACAGAGAAGAAGACCAGTGCTGAAAATTGTGTCGAAAGAATACCTTCCTAGTTAAGAAAGAGTGTTGATGTATATGTAACTTCGGAATGTATTCTTCTATGTATCTTATGTATTGTAACCCGATGTTTATTCCGGGATGTTTCTATTATGTATTTGAGTCATGTGGTCATGCCCCGATGTTCCGATCAGGAGGATTAATAATGTAAACAAGTCATGTCAAGTCATTAGGTAAGTCCCTACAATTTTGGGGCACTCGAGTTATTATACACTAATTAAGGTGTAGGCTCATGTAAGTAATTATTAATCGATCCTACGTATGAAAATGCACTTCAAGTGAATAGAAGAATATAAATAGAGAGTGTGACTCTCTATTTATCACACACATCATTCACTCTCTTATGTGAGGCACACTTGTGGAGAAGGAAATATACTGGGACTAGAAGACTACCGCTGTTGGGAGATCTCTTACCGTTTTGGTGCTGATTCTATCTTAGAGGAAGTTGCGGGGTTTTCTCCTTTATGGTTTCCCCGAGGAAAATCTCTTTGTGTCTCTTGTCTCTTGTGATGTGCTTATGTTTTATTGCTATGCTTGTTATTCTCTCAGTGAAAAGATCCTAAGATCATAATGCTAGCTTAATGTGATGAAAAACTAACAGTGTTTTGCATTGGTAAATCATCTTAAAGTTTTGTTGAATATGAGGTCATACTGAAATTGTATGAGATGATACCTAGTAGATATAGAAATGATGAGGAATTCAATTAGTAGGTTTTCAGTGATTCATGGAATGCTCATTTCCCATGTTAATCAGTGTTTTCAAAGTTGTGCTTTTCTCTTGAGACATAAAATCTAGTATATTGGTTTGGCTTAGTGTAGGGGAATTTTTAGAAATGGCAATCATGGAACTTATAGATATTATGATTGCACCCAAAGGGATAAAATTGACAATTGATCCCTTTGGTCCTGTCTATGCTGTGTTGTTTCCTCACCAGCAGCACAAGTAGGCTCTAAGCTTTTATGACCCATTGTTCTATTTTAAGAAATATTTTAAATAAATTAGAAATTACAATTCTAAGAGTCATCTAGTTAAACTCAGACCCAAAAAACAATACTAAAATTAATGTAAACATACTGAATTTTTCTTGTAAAATCAATATTTTATTATACCATCTAGTACAAAAAATAGATAATCAGGATTCTTGTTGAGCCTTTTCTAAAATTAACAACTTTGATTTTGAACTTCATATGCAGAAGTACAATATGTTCGTTTCTCATATTGGTTGTGCAACTCTTGGAGTGATTGCGTTAGCTGTTTTTGGCCTAGGCTGGGTTTCCTGCAATGTTTCCCTAGCTACATCTGTGGCATTCATGATATATTCTAGTTCTTTCCACCCTCCTAGTGTGTTTCCATTTATTTATCCCATTCTTTGGATTGGATCTTATACAATATTCACATTACTTGAATCAAGTTCACTTATACTTCTTGCATTTTTAATCAAATTTGCTTAAACTTGTTGTTGCAATCAATTTGATGTTGGGCACAGCCCCAGAATAAAAGTTAAAATCCAATAACTCTTAAAGATGTGGTGTAGAAAACTAGCTTAGAAGCATTGTGAAATTTCTGCATCAAGTTGCCTTCTCATGGCTTATAATTTTGATGGGATCAATTCAATATGTCTAGGCTTCAATTTTGCACTTTGCCTACGAAACACTTATCATAAACATTTAGTTTATGTGTAGAAAAGGCCATAATGGTTCAAATGGTTACAGAGAACATTGAGATATGCATGTTAATATGTGACAAAATGTGAAGGATATCCCAAAGATTTTCGGAAATATTTTACAAGCGAGATCTTTTATGGTAACTTACTTGATTTTACATGATAGCTTCTGCTAACGATTCATTTCATTGTCAGAATGAATTTCTATAAATGCATGGTTAGACTCATGGAAGTAATGAAGATTCCATATTTGTTATTATTGTCATGTATGCATTTGTCTGTTACATTTAATATCATTTTTGGTTTTCATTAGATCCGTTTGGAGTAGTGGTAGTGAAATTTGTTGCCACAAAATCTACAATTGCATAGTTATAGACTCATGTATGGGACTACATAGTCGCTACATGGTTAAATATGGTTGGGAAGAGGGCCCTTTATTAGCTAAGTTTGTGATTGTTTCTATTTTAGAAGTTCAATTTTGGATTGGAATTACTAGAGTTATCAATCTCATGTACTGAGTTAGTTCACAGAGGGACATTGGGGTTGACCAAACATATTTTCTCTCATGGTTAGCAGCATGTGGTTGCTTAGCGTGCTTACAAACAACCAATAGTGCTGATTTTGATGAGCTAATTTGCTTGATACACAACAAATAGTATATATGGAATAGTGAATTGGTCATGTGCACTTAACGATAGCAAACATGTCCAAATTATATTAGTATTTGAAAATGACAAAAGTGATCAATAGTATGGGAAATTGCAAGGACCTCATTAGGTAAAGAATCTTCAACCATGGAAAAACATTGATCAACTTTAAGATCTTCAGCAATTCATATTGCAAGTGCAAGAGATGATGCTCCTCTTTTGGAAATTTGGCAATGATGGAGGTACTCTTATTCTCACAGCAAACTCCCTTAAATCCTTTGTCTACCAAACAACCATAAAATGAGAAAATATACTGACTGTGCATACTGTATTCATCAAATGAAGTTGGATCCCCGAAAGAGAACAAAGGAAACAATATTTCTATCACCGCTTACCTTCCTCTCCGTCATATGGAAACACCCAAAATGGATCCTCGTAATCATTTTTTATTGAACATATGCTCCTTTCATTTGTCTCTTCTATGAGACTTAAGTCCTTTTGTATCTGTTAAGTTCACACAGAAGGATTGCCAGATAACCTGAAGAAATCCCTAGTCGTATTGTAGCCACTCTCTATCCATCGAGATCTGTATCTTGAGGCAAAGGAAGCCCTAGCATATGCAGCAAGGGTTTGGAAAGCATAAAAATCCCTATCATACACAGCCCAACACAAACACAAAATATCTGAAGCCCTAGCATGCATAGCACCGATGACGCAGCCTGAGGAGAACCAACAACATAGGGGAGACGTTGAAGACACATGCAGAGCTCTTTACAATTCTTCTAAAAGACAGTGCCAATCAATAACACCCATCTTATAGACTATAGTAAGTAATAGGAAAAGAGCATGGAGTTTGTCATTAGTAAATGTTTATGTCTTCTTGAGGATGTGATGACTTTGCATACTATGTGTTTGGCATAATTGGTCAGAGGAATGAAGCATAATTTCTAATTGACAATTTGTGTTGAGTAGTCTGAATGTACTGATACCCTATTCATTATTTCTCAGTTCAATATGTATCTGGCATCTATCCATTAGCTGTAATCAACATTAGTACGATAAACTGTTCCCATTTTTCCATTAACTATAATCACAAACACTTTTTTTTGAGGTATTCATCTTTGAGATTAGATTGAACTTGGGATTTTAGATGAATCAACTTTATCCTTTTTAGACTAGACTCGAGATCAGGGTAGAGAGAACATTTCAGCTGACTATGGATTAAGATAGCTACCTATAAGTTTGGATCCCATTTCCTTCTTTACAATTGTCAATTGCATAATTAACATTGCATGTAATCACAGACCATAATCCCAGGGCAGGAAAAATATATCCAAATGTTGCAGAATCCCACAAGCCTGAAAAATATCCCAAGCTATGTTTGGATTTATCATACATGATCAGTGTTGTTCTTGTAATGTAGGAGCAAGGCCTTAGTTTAATATTCTTATATATTCTCCATTAGCTGTAATCACTATTTCCAATGGCTAACTGGAAAACTGTGCCCACTTTATTTTAAAAAAAAAATTAGGAATGTTGATTTTTCCCAACTGTATATCCTGTTTGTATACTGAGATAAATGAATGCTAGTTGTATCTTATAAAATATTTTTGATTGGATAATTTTTAGAATTGCTTATTACAGAAACCAAAACATACTGGAAATGGAGTAGACTAGATTCCTTACTGTTTACTGGTTATAGAAATGTGCTATTTGTTATATAATAATATTGAGGAAGGACCACCAAACTGTTGGGAGAAGAAAGGAAAATGGATGAAGATAAATCTAGTCCATCTAAAATCAATTATAACAAAGAGGCTTTTGTGCAAGAACAAGTTGAAGACGGTATTATTTTTACTAAAAAGATTTCTATGTTGGTCTGCTTTCCAAAACCAAAAACATCTGATTTGTCAGTAGCAGACATTTACATTAAAATATAGATCAAGGCCTGCCAAAACTCTTTGAATTGCTATGGTAAATCTATTAAATGATGCGCTATTCAAACTTCAAATCGTTGAGACAGCTGCCAACAGGGCCAAACCATAATTAATCTCTCTAGATGTGTGTTAACTGTGAGCTTCACAGAGAAACTGTGCTGCAAATGGATTTTAGCCCATCACCTTGTTGCTATTTGTTGTCATATTTCATTATTTATATTATGATTTTGGAATCCTAATGGCTGTGAAGCCAGCATTCTGCAAACAATTGCAAAACATAGATTGTGTTAAATGTTGGAGTACCACTGGGCACTGTCATATCTTGTTGATGTTTTTAGTAATAGATTATGGCCAATTTCATTTATTTTTCCAAATCCAAGTGCACTTGATGGTTCATTGTTTTCTTCTTGCATATTATTTACTGGCCTTGGATATATGGAGCATATTCTTACTTTTTCAGAGCGCTGATATGAAAACAAGCTGCAATGTGAACTGGTGAAATTTCTCAGAACATTGAAAGAACATTACTTAATTTACTTCTTAGAGCATTGAAAGAACACCATACTTGGTGAAATTTCATGAAGCATATGAAGATAATTCAAATGTATATATAGTAATGGAGTAAGTTCCAAGTCCAGTTACCTCTTATTTACATGTTTTCTGGCTAAGCCATAGTATATAAATATGTTTTTCTCCTACCTAAGTTAAGAGCAGTATTTTAACCATGCAATGAATGTTGTGCTCCAAAACGATGGATGAGCACAACTTATGCTCTTTTATTTCTGTTTTCAATCTTATCAATTTTGTTAATTGTTATTTTGATGCCAACTTACATAGAAAAGGTTTGACATTGTCATGATGGAAGACTGTGTGAGAAGATTGCTAATTTGGGCATTGTATGGGAAGATTGATAATTTGGGCGACGATGTTAACAAAAGCTAAGTTTGTGAAACTTTGGGCCATGCTTGGGATTCAGGAAACTGCAATTATGAGGTGTGTTGGGGGGGTGTTAACAAAAGATAAGTTTGTGAAACATTGGGCCATGCTTGAGCTTTAGGAAACTGCAATTATGGGGGGGTTATATAGAAGTAATTTCACCTCCTAATTCTCATAAGCGTTGTTGATTGAGGAGTGTTAGAATGTGTTCATCACATCTTTGGATACAATCAATGGACAATTAACAATCAACTAGGAGCTTGATTGGGTAGTTGATTGGTCAGTTAGATTGAATAAAACATTTGACTAGTGTGTAGGTCGAGGAAACAAAGGAATTTGGTGCCCCTAGCCAATCAAAGTTGACCACGTCTTCCTCCCTGCAAGGGATTTGATATATGGTCCTATGGATCAATCTATAGTGAACTTATATTTGCTTTTTTTTTATGAAATATTGTGTTCCTATGTATGTTGAGCTATGCTCACTTGTGCTTGTGCTTTAATGGTGTCTCTAGACATTGCCTTTTCTTGGAATGTATAGCTCCTTGGTTCTACTATTTACTTGGTTCATCAATAGAAGGTATGAGGAGTAGAAGAAGAGAATAAATGAACAAAACATAAAAAATAATAGAGCATAGTCTTATAGTTTACCTCTCGAACTCTCTTAATAACAATAAAATATGTATGGTAGCCATTAATTCCTGATACAAGCTGTCACAATAACCAACACTTTTCCCACTGAAAACCTTATCCAAAGATGGGTGAAATTAGAAATAGAATGAGAAAAGAAGAAAAACTAGGGATTTTATAAGTTTAATTCCTTTGACATATGCTGTGGGTTCTTCCCATAGGCTCCACTTGAAAATAGAGAGGCAAAAGTGGCTTGTTGTCAGAGTGCCATGGGTTTTGCATAAAAGCCCAATGGGGGTATCATTTTGACAATAGTATGGAGTGTATTTTTTTGTTAGCTCCAAATTATTGCCTTGCACCCATCTGGGGAAGGCTTTAGGAGTAGGGTGTGGGCTTCTTCCATGCATCTCTTATAGACACCCATTTATCTGAATGATATTTCCTTGTGTGTAGATGTCAATAACCCAAATAATATCTTTTTGTTTTGTGATCATGCAAAGATGAAAAGGGACTGGGCAATCACTACTCTCCACCATAGAAAGCGTGTCAAAATTATATTCAACTATAAAATTGGAATCTATTTGGAAACCAATAAAATGATTAAAGACATCACCATAATGAGGGAGAGAGACCATCCCCAAAAGTTATGCCTAAATATCTCAGTATCCCTATATGTCACCCTCTTCTAACTTTGTGAAACTTAATCTGGATATCCCTATGTGTCACCCTCTTTCAATACTTATGAGCCAAACTTCAGATAGTTGTTATGGGTTTGGTTGAATCTCTAAGGAGGCATAAAGTAAACATCAATAATCTTAGTTGAAATAAAGGGCTCGAAGTGGGGGGTTTGAAATGAACTGGGAGTATCTCATGTGTCTGCTAGATAATTTTAGGAATGTTAATTGTTAGTGTATCCTTTTTCACAAACAACTGAAGACAACACCTTAATTGATGAGTTTCATTGTGTCTGTTAGATCATTTTAGGAATGTTAATTTTTTAGTGTTTTGTTTTTCACAAAAAACTAAAGATAATACCTTAATTGATGAGTCTTATTCCGTGGATAAATATTTCTAAAGTTACAAACCTAAAGTGGAACTCTGTAGCAGACATCTAAAAGCTTTTCTTTGAATGGAGGAATCTTGTTTGACATTGTGTAAATTTGTCCAAGCTATAAACCAAAAATAAAGTTTGTATGATTATAATTGTTGTTGAAATTCCTGTAGCTTTAATCTCTATTAATGTTGTTTATATGTTAGGAAAGAAGTAGGAGCAATTTGTATTTATTGTTAGCTCATTTTACCATATAACCTGTCTAATCTTGCTTTATTTATTGTAAACGGGCAGAAACTATGTATTTATTGTATTGGCATATAAGCCTAAAATGTGTATATCAACTATTGGGTGCAACACACTGTAGAACAACTTGGTTATTGTTAAATTACTAGCATCTTATGTCATTTACATGATTTGACTGATAGGCACCTGCTTTCCAATGGGAAAAGGATTGTATCATGTGGTACATATACTAGAAGATGAAGTTGTTCTCTTAAATTCTAGAGAAAAGGAACCTTATCTGATTTGTGTTGGAGTTCTAAAAGGAGAGAACCAAAGGTATTTAGTGTTGTAGTGAGGATGGAAATTATAAATTTGAGAATCTGTTATTGATTTTTTAGTAATGTTTAGAATTTAGCTTTTATGATTTTTAAAGGTCTATATGTAACATGGATACTAATAAGCAAAGGTAAGTCAAGCATGTGTTTTGTAGAATCATATGAATTTGTTTTTGCAAATAGTATTTGACCCTATAATATTTTTTCTGTGGCCTGCAGTACAAATTCACAAAACAAGGATTCTTAATCTCATAAACTTTCGTGAGGAGGAATTCCACTAGCAAATGGAGATGTGCAGTTGCAACATCCACCTCCATGGGCCTTTCCACTTTGGAATCGGCATGATGTGCTACAGAATAGTACTAATCAAATATTAAGATATGCTTCCCAAGCCATTGATCAAGTGATGGCGCATATATGGGAAGCATTCAGAATTCTTCAGAAAATAATGAACCAGGAGTCATATCTAGAAAGCTGGTGAATAGTGATCTTCAGAAAGACAGTGAACATATGAATTCTAATAGTTTATAGGTCCATGAGCAATATACCCTTTTGAAATGTTTTGTTACTGAAAACATCACCCTAGGAGTTTGAAATGCATTTCTACATTTTTGAAATGGATCCTTGTCCATAATGCCTCTAAAAGATGACTGGAACATTTTAGGAATGTTTGAACTGTAGTTTCAAGTGGCATATCATTGATTGAACTAAGAGTAGCAAGCTGCTCTAGGGACCAGTATGGGAAAGATGTTGTCATGTTACATTAAGTTGATGTTGTCACCTTATGTTACATAACGTAATGTTCCCAAAAATAAAAAAGTAATTAACAAATTTCATGCCAGTTCATAACTTATCAAAAATTAGACTTAATTAAAAAATTTCATGTCGGTTCATAAAATAGAAATATTAAAACCAACATAGATCCATCTTAAACCTGGATCTATTAAGCATTGAGAAGGATCCAATTTCTTCACATGTAATTTTTTTATACTTCAAGAAAAAATTGACACCTCAAGAAATTGGATACCTCGTAGTGCTTAATAGATCCACGTTTAAGATGGATCTATGCTGGCTTCATCAATGTTATAGAATGTTTGACATTGGGTAAAATATTTTATCTTTTATGCCCATGAATGATTGACATTTGATAATGGGTGTGCGAATTACGTCATGAAAACCACATGAAGGGAGTGCATAGTTATTTCCAATTTAATACAAGATCTCTAAATAGTATATTATAGTACAATTGTGAAACAAATTAGTACTACATAGTCCAAGCAAGAGACCATTGTTATGCAATTGTAATTGGATCATTTTGCTTCTTTTTAGAAAAAGGGATTCATATGATATTTGTAATTGTAATGAGTTCGTTTCATCCCCCTACCATAATCCAATTATTTTGTTTGATATTTTTAGTAACGAAGTCTCTTATACATATCTAGTTGCTTGTTGAGTAGCATGTTTCAAGAGGAAGATGTATTATCCTGATTCTTAACATCCAAGGCTCCTTTGGAAAACATAACTTCTCGACTTATTACAGTATGTTTCTTCTCTTAATCGAGAAGTTTCTATAATTGAGAAGTCTATATGCTCAATTGTTTACTCTACCATGAAGCTCTCTTCCACTCTCTTAAAAGCCTTTTGGTGGAGATCTAGTAAAATATGGTGCTTTAGTGCTTGATAATGACAAGCTGGGAGCAGTTTGGAATAACAGATTTGGACATCTACATGATGGGGCATTGACACTCTTGAAGGACATTGTGCATTGATTTCCATACTTAAGATCTAGATTCCAAGAGTGTGTAATCATTATCCACTTAACAAACATGCAAATACTACTTTCCTAAGAAGTGAGAAAATATTGCTTTCTCAAGAAGTGAGCATATATCAAGAGAGATTCTTGATCTGATTCATTCATATGTATGTTGAAATATGCCATTATCTTTGAAAGGTAACATTTATTATATTTCGTTTATTGATGATTCCTCTATAAATGCTTGGATTTACTTTATGAAGACCAAAAATAAAGCCTTTGGGAAGTTTCAAGATTTTAAATCTTTTGTGGAGAATCAAATAGATAAAATGAGTAAAATGTTGAGGTTTGATAATGGAGGATAGTACACCTTCAAAGTATTTGACAAGGTAGCGGTAATCCATAGGGAGTTTATAGATCATAGGACATTACAACTTGCAACAAAATGGGATTATAGAAAGAAAGAGCCGGTCCATCTTAGATACAAACAAAGCCATGACCCATGACTTGGATTTTCCCATGTATTTTTTGTGTAGTGGCATGTGATACAACTCTCTACATATTTAATTGATGTCCTCATAGGGCATTGAAGGACAAGACACATAAGAAACCTTTACTAGTGAGTAACCACATGTATCACACGTTTGTGTATTTGGTTTCCCTCTTTATATTCATGTGCATGACAAGAGGATAACTAAGTTGGAACACTTGAGTATCAAGGTTTTTTTTATTGGGCACAATGAAAAATTGAAGGCATATTTGTTGGGGTACACAGGGTACTCCCAAAATACCGAACACCTTAAGCAACCGCTTCACACAAATAGATTATAGATCAACACACCGATGTTTGTCATGTGGTTAAAACCCTCGAGAGGGAAATAGTCCACGGCCCTAGCCAAACATCTACTTGGAGTAATTTATTATGTTCAAAAGAAAGAAAGTTACATGAGCTTCTCATAATCGATCAACTAGCCAAGAACCCTCTATGCTCTTTAAATAGAGATCATAGACCAATCGGGTGTTAAGCCACAGACCAATAGTAGGTATGTTCTAAGAGAAGTTGAACCATCTGATTGCTCTATGTCTAGAACATATCGTGACCGTTGGATTAGAATATTTACAAATTCATACTAATGCATACTAAAGAAACACACTTTTACCTAACAGATATATTACACAAGTTGATCTTAACTAACTCCTAAGTGTCTAAATATCCTAACATCCCCCATAAGAACAACTTGGGATAGGATTGAAGGATTTACAAAAGTGACACTATTAGGAGAAGGAAGGAGGCATTAGAGCCTATCCCCTCTTAAGGACACATTCCTGAACTCCTAGAGTAGACCGAAGTTTAGAAAACTTCGCTTCTGTAAGAGACTTGGTGAAGATGTCTGCAACTTGATCATCTATAGGGCAATAGAGCACTTCAATAACATGATCATGAACAAGATTTCTGATGAAGTGCATGTGTAGCTCAATGTGTTTGCTGCGCTAATGTAGAACTTGATCTTTGGCAAGCTTGATGGCACTTTGATTGTTGCACCAAAATGGAGTAGGATGCTACTGCTTGAATCCAAACTCGGAAAGGATCTGTCAAAGCCATAAAGCTTCTTGAATGGAATTAACTGTGACTTGATATTCTACTTCTATTGAATAAAGAGAAAGAGCTTGTTGTTTCTTACAAGCCCAAGTAACAGTTCTGGATCCTAGACTGAACACATAACCTGCAGTAGAATTTTGATCATCAGGATCGTCAACCCAATTTGAATCAGTGAAACCAACCAACAAAGGTTCCCCCCCTGTACTGTAATGAATCCCAAACTGAATTGTACCTCGAATATATTGAAGTATTCTTTTTACTGCTTTCTAGTGACTTTCATGAGGAGTTTGCATATAAAGGGTAACACGACCAATGGAAAAGGAAAGGTCAGGACAAGAATGAGTCAAGAATAAAATACTACCAACAAGCTGACAATACAAGGTGGCATCTACTTCAGGGGTAGTACAAGTGGTAGAAAGTTTGACTCCAAACTAGAAGGGAGAAGGGGATGGTTTATAATATTCCATGGGGAAGCAACAAAGTAGGTCACAAGCATACTTAGACTAGGAAAGAAATATTCCTTCTTTGGTTTTCAAGACTTGGAGACCAAGAAAATAATGCAAATGTTCTAAGTCTGACATTTCAAAATTTTGCTTAAGACTGTATTTCACATGGGTTATAAGTTTAGGGTCACTACCAGTAAGGATAAGATCATCAACATAAAGAACAAGTACGATGAGATGGTTTCCTACTTTCTTTGTATAGACATTGGGGTCAGAATGCCATCTAGAAAAACTAGTGTCAAGGAGAAAGCTATCCATTTTGGCATACCAAGCTCTAGGAGCTTGCTTAAGGCCATGTAAGGATTTCTTAAGGAGACAGACAATGCTAGAGTTATCCTGAACATATCCAGAAGGTTGTTCCATGTAAATTTCCTCCTATAAATCACCATGTAAAAAGGCAGACTTGACATCCATTTGATGGACTTCCCAGTTATGTAAGGCTGCAAGGAAAAGAACAAGGTGGATGGAATTCATTTTTGTGATAGGAGCAAAGGTTTCATTGTAGTCAATCCCTTCAACTTGGGAAAAATCTTTGGTAAACCATCCCCATGGAAGTGTTGAAAGACTTAAACCATCCCCATGGAAATAGGAAGTAAACCCAAGTGCATCTGGAGTAGTCATCAATGAATGTTAAGAAATATTTGAAACTAGAAAAAGGAAGAATATGGAAGAGGGCCA
The DNA here is from genome assembly GCA_001517045.1 of Pseudotsuga menziesii. Taxonomy (NCBI): domain Eukaryota; kingdom Viridiplantae; phylum Streptophyta; class Pinopsida; order Pinales; family Pinaceae; genus Pseudotsuga; species Pseudotsuga menziesii. Next base: position 45,769 of record LPNX010487632.1, on the reverse strand, counting down.
CACAAGTCACTATGCACAAGCCCCAAGGGAACCGAGGCGTCCCAAGAGGCACGTTTGTCAAAACTGTCTCAATGATGTTTTCTGAGTACACAACTGGAACAAACACCATCCTTGCAAGATACCAGTGGAAGACCAGTCACCATATTGTCTTTACATAGTTGTTGCAATGAGCGATAATTTAAGTGACCAAATCGCTCATGACAAAGTTTGTTCAAGTTATCACTATGAGCAACTAAAACTGAAGGAAAAGGTGATGACCCAAAGTTGTTAAATTTGTCCAACCTAGTAATATCATCAACAGTTCTAGTAGCAAGGACATTTGAGGATTTTTAAAATCCTTGATTACAACTTGGTGAGGTGTAAACATCATAGTTTTACCTTCACCTGAATGAGTAATTTGATAGAATGATAACAAATTGTAGGAAATTTTTGGAACACATAATACATCACTGAAATGACCATTTTCTACTGGAACTATTCTAGATCCTACAACACTTAGATATCTATCATCACTAAAAAATATTTGATTGGGGTTACATTCATGCATAGTAGAAAAGATGGCTTTATCCTTAGCCATATAATAAGATGCTCCAGAATCAATGAGCCATTCAATTGAAGTAGAAGAATAAGTTGCAGTATAAGAGTAACCAGAATCACAAAGTGCATGTCCATGAGAGGTAGATTCTGAAGACAAATCTAGGATGATGTGGTACTTCTTCATTGCTGCTTCCAAGGCTGCCATCTTCTTAAAACATTTAGATTCATCATGATTATCTTTCCCACAAAAAATGCAATGACGCTCAGTCTTCTTTCCTTTTTGCTTGGATCCTTTGTCATTTTTTAAAGAAGGAGCTGACTGAGAGGGTTTGGGACCCTTGTTGTTTGGCTTATTATTGTGAAAATTCGGTTTCTTGGGAGGCTTGGACTTTTCTTTCTGTTGGGACAATAAGGCTTTCCCAGATGTATCTGCATTGCTAATTATTCCAAGATGAATGAGTTTATCTTGTTCTCTAATTAAGGAATCACAAAAGGATTCAATGCTAGGCTCTTGATAGTTAGTTGCAGTCTAGGATTCTTTCATGGAGTAGAATGTAGATACAAAAACATAATATGCAGGTCCAAGTTTTGAAAGAATATGATAAATACATTGTTTGTCTTCTTTCTTAATCTTGCATTCTGTGCATAATAGTCTAAGAGTTTTATGCTTAGATAAATAGTCTTGAACGGATGAAAAATCATTTGGATTCAAGGAAATCAACTCATTCTCAATTTGATGAGCCCGAATTTCATTATGTTTACCAAACACAGATTCCAACTTTTCCCAAGCTATATCAGGTTCATCAATTCTAGATATGTGGAATCGCAAATCAGTAGAGATTGACATCCCAATCAATCCATGAGCTTCATCACATCTATTTTCCCATTTAATTTCCTTATCATCATCAATGGCTTCTATTTCTTTCCCTGAGGTTATCCTGAAAAGGCCCCTACTTCGCAGAACATCCTCCATATGAGATTTCCATGAGAAATAGTTAGAACTTACAAGTATAATATCACAAGGGGTGGCCATACTGTAAAATAATGGCTGAAAGAATAGAAAATAACTACCTGGATGCAAAGAGCTTGAAAAAAATATGCGGGTTTAAAAAAAATAGCACTGAAAACTGATTTTGGATGATGAAGTTATGCTTGATCAAAGAAAATGTTGAAGATGTCCCTAATAGTGACATGGCAGATATTAACTTGACCAACTAAAAAAAAAAAATCTCCCTCTTCCCAAGATCAACCTTTGACAATCACTTTACAATAAAGTTGCTTTGAAATGAATAACTTTTCTAGAATAAGTGATGTTCACTTTTACAATAATATGACTTTTAAATAGTGCAGCAATAAATTAAAAGGCTTAAGTGACTCACTTTTTATTTTATTTTATATATGTGAGATACACTTTTACAATAAAGTAACTTGAAAATAGAAATTGAATGCACTAAAAAGATAAGACTTGAACTCAAGAGCTATTAAGGAATAAAGTAACTTTGAACCAAGTGAGCTAAGGTTAAAAGATACGTAAAACAATGGAAAGAGAAAGGGGGTTTTTTTATAACTCTTCTCTCTCGTTCTCTGTGCTTGCTTTCTTTTCCTGCAAATCACAAAAAAAATGAAAAACAAAAAAAAAACTTTTTCCACACAATGGGGTTAGATCTTTGTTAGTTTACCCGGAAAGTCTACATTTTCAAGTTTTCTCGCTATTTCTGTTTTGCCATGATTTCACAAGGTGCACGACAAAGAGCATACGTAGCTGAGAAGACAAGAAAAAAAAAACTTTCCCTCACTAATTCTGATTCGCTGCGATCGCACAAGGTGCACAGCAAATAGCATACGAAACCAAGGAAGGAAACAGTTCGAGACTAGAACAAAAAATATCTAATAATAAAACTGATAAAATATGAGAGATTTAAAAAAAAACAAATCCATCACTGTAACATTATACCTTCAAATTTTCCAAAATGGGTGTTTCCGAAACAAACAGAAACAGTTTTTGATGAAACAAAATCTATTTCCCAATGGAAATGATGTTCCAGATTCAATGGAATAGCTCCCATAAGCCACAAATGCACATAAAATCTAGAACCAGAAACCCTTTCAAAGTTTTGGCAACACCAGTTCCAGATCTTGATCAAAACCAAACGTGGCTCTTCATAAACGTTCTGATACCATGTTTAGGTACATAGGGTACTCCCAAAAGACCAAACACATTCATCAACCACTTCACACAAATAGATCGCAAATCAACACACCGGTGTTTGTCACGTGGTTAAAACCCTCGAGAGAAAAATAGTCCATGACCCCAGCCAAATAGCTACTTGGAGCAATTTATTATGCAAAAGAAAGAAATTTACATGAGCTTCTCATAATCAATCAACTAGCCAAGGACCCTCTATACTTTTTAAATAGAGATCATAGACCAATCAGGTGTTAAGCCATGGATCAATGGTAGGTATGATCTAAGAGAAATTGAACCGTCGGATCACTCTATGTCTAGAACATATTGTGACTGTCGGATTAGAATATTTACAAATTCATACTAATGGATACTAAAGAAACACACTTTTACCTAATGGATATATTACAAAATTTGATCTTAACTAACTCCTAAGTGTCTAAATATCCTAACATTATTGAGTCTACTTTCTAGTGCAATATTATACTGTAGTAAGTGAGATTTTCATGAAGTTCCTAAGAGCATCCCATAGAGATTGTGGAAGGTGAGAAAGTGGTTGATCTGAAGTCTAACTAGGGGGATGGATGATATCATACTCATATTAGTAATATCCTAGTTTAGAGGGGGAAGCTTCCCTCTTGTGTATTTCAACAAATAAAAATAAGGAATGGTGTATTTCATTAATCTTCAAGGAATGAAGTAGATAGTATAAATAATCACCCTAGACTTAAATTCGAATTAGGTATTTATGAACCCTAATTAGGTTTAACAGTAGTGAATATCTCCTCATGATAGCATGCACACTCACTAGGCTGAGTTAACTACCCCATCGCTACACTAAGTGAACCCTAAGTGAACTAGGAGACACTCTAATTAAAGTTCCAACTACATTCAAGCTCAAGTGACTAAGTATAGGCACATGCATGTGATCCAGGGACTCTAAAGACTCATCTAGCACACATGAGGCTAATTAGATCCTTGGAAGTGAACTAATATATGCATTAAATTCACATTGAATTGACATGAAATAAACTGAACTAAACTAAACTAAGCAAAGTTGCATTGGAGGAGGGCACCATTTAGGCCATGCATGTCAGTATTAGGTCCCTGATATTTTTAATTGGTTTATGAGCAAGGGTTTAATAAAAGAGTTTTATTTTCTCTTATTCAGATCATGGTGAACCCAAGAGATAAGCTCACATCGATATGGAAATCAGTGAATTTGCAATTCTGAAAACCATACAAACTGAGCAATTTATATTAATATACATTTTTTTATTAATATACAGTACCCCGTCGGTTATCCGACGTTCAATCCCTAGCAGTTGTTATCGGATTTCATGTCAATCTGATGACGCTGCTATGGCTTTGATGATAGATTGTCGTCGCATTTTTGACATCCTGGGGCCCTCGTCCAACAACCTTGTCGCAGGAAATTCAACGTCCTTGCCGTAGAATATTCGACTGTGGGATTGGATCCCACATGATCAGTTGTAAGTGTAGAGCCCTTCCATGGATGGTAGTAGTTGTGTCCTACCATGCGACTGGTTGTAAGTGCAGAACCCTTCCATGGATGGTAGTAGTTGTGTCCTACCATGCCACTAGTTGTAAGTGATGGGTCCTTCCACAGATGATAATACGTGTGTCCTATCATCAGGGATGATTTTAAGGAACCATACTTATTTAAAAGTGAGTAAATGTTAGCGAATATTACCAAACGCCAACTATAAAATGATTGGCGATATTTTTCGTAAAATATTTTAATTTGCAAGGATTTTATATCGTTTATATAATAATTTGGCGATTTTTAGGCTGAAAAAATTTTACCCCATCAAAATTGGGCGAAACAGGGCTTCAAAAAATGCAAAATGGCGAATCTTTTTTGGGAGAAAAACATGGAAAAATAGCCCACTGGGCTAAAATTCGCCCCTAAAATTATCCCTGCCTATCATGCTGATGGTTGTAAATGTTGGGCCCTTCCACAGATGATAGTAGGTGTGTCCTATAATGCTGATGGTTGTAAGTGTTGGGCCCTTCCATAGATTATATTAGGTGTGTCCTATCATGCTGATGGTTGTAAGTGCTGGGCCTTTTCACAGATGATAGTAGGTGTGTCCTATCATACTGGTGAATGTAAGTGCTGGGCCTTTCTGAAATGGTTCTTGGATGTGTTCCTCCCATGGTAGGATTTAAGTGTTGGGCCTTTCTGACATGGTTCTTGGATGTGTTCCTCCCATGGTTGGAAGTAAGTGCTGTGCCTTTTTGACATGGTTTTTGTATGTGTTCCTCCCATGGTCATATGTGAGTGTTGGGAATGCCTTTCTGACATGGTGGTGGATGTGTTCCTCCCATGGTCAGATGTAAGTGATGGGCTGGCCTTTCTAACATGGTTCTTGGATGTGTTCCTCCCATGGTTAGATATAATTGCTGAAGAAGATAAATACCTACATGGAGGCTAGGCCTACAACCAGCATGAAAAAGGGTTGGCTCTGTAGAACTTCCTGTGATGAGAAGAATGAAGAGATAGCACCATTTTATTGAGATAACAGAAGCAGTGTTCATAATGATGATCCAATGATGATCCATACTTAACGATGATCCAGTGATTCTCTAGATCAAGTGATTATCTAGAATCAATGATGCTCCAGTGATGATGCAGACTTGATGAAGATGAATTGACAATGAAGATGACTTGAAGATGAAAATGACTTGATTTTGATCTAGATGATACAGAGAAGAAGACTTGTGCTGATAAATTGTGTCGAGAGAATACCTTCCTAGTTAAGAGGTTCTATTGATGTATTTGTCACTTTGGAATGTATTCACTTGTATATCTTATGTATTATACCCGATGTTTATTCTGGAAAGTATCTGTAATGTAATTGAGTCATGTTAACCCCGATGTTCCTATCAGGAGAATAAATAATGTAAAAAAGTCATGCAAATTCACTGAGATTAACCCTCCATTGTAAGTCCGGGCAATAGTCCCCACAATTGTGTCAAGGTTAACCCTCCTTGTTGATCAGAGGGCAAAGTCCCCATAGTTGTAGGGCACTAGGGTTATTAGACTCTCATAGAGATGTTGGACCTGGTAATTAATTGTTAAGTGGGGCCGACATGTTGAAGTAGACATTAAGTGAATGAAAGAATATAAATAGAGAGTGAGCCTCTCTATTTATCACACACACACTCACTCACTGGGGCACATGAGTGAGAGAGGAGAAGCTCTCTCAAGAGAGAAAGAGAGAGAACAAGCTGTTGGAGATCATCTTTATGTTTTTGGGTTTTACTACTGCCATTGGTGCTCATTCTATCTTTGAGGAAGTTGCAGGGTTTTCTCCTTTATGGTTTCCCTGAGGAAAATTCTTTGTGTTTCTTGTCTCTTGTGTTTATTGTTGTGCATGTTATTCTCCTAGATAAGATCCTAAGATCATATTGCTTAAATGATAAAAATCTAACATGGTATCAGAGCTAACTTGAGAAGAAGACATTGTGCAGCTGTAGAAGCTAGGGCTTATTACTTTTTGGGTCTCTCTCCATAGCCCATCAGCAAAAGAAGGCTAGGCTAACTCTCCATTTAAGGGCACATCTTTTTGTTGAAGCAGAATTTGATTCTGGGCATTTTCATTTTTTGGTACGGGAAATTAGGGCTTTTTACATAAGAGAAATTTTTGAGTGAGATCGACATAGGATTTCTCTCCTCATAAAAATAAAATTTTAGAGACTTGGATCAAGATTTTTGGTTGGTTGAAACTCCGAGAAAGTCAAACCCTAGTTTGACCCCGGGCTTGAAAAACCCTAAAATACTGAAATTGATACATTTTGGTAGATTTGCTATATCTTGAGATTGGAGAAGGCTCAGAAGCCAAAAATTTCACAGGTCAAATATAAATTCCTTATGTACACTGTATCTAAGTTTTTGCCTCATATTCACTATATTCTAGTAGATATGATTCCTCCAAGTCAGGGTTCCATCCTCTCCCAAGATTTCTCCCCAAACAGGACACCTAGAGAGAATTGCTATATCTCGGGCTATGAAGGTCCAAATTAAATTTCTCAAGATTTTATAGAAAGGCTACGAAATTTACTTTCTGTGGTAAAATTTTTAGACCCAGAGGATGAAATAGTGACACGTGGAAGTTTGTACAACTTCGCTATGCTGAATAGTCCTAAAACAGGTCACCTTGACAAAACGCTCATAAGGCCCAATTTGTGAAACCAATTCTGATGAAACCTATGGTGTTGGAACAAGGGCAGACGTGGCTACCTCAGTATGAAATTTCAGAAATAGAGGAGCAGCAATTTAAGAGATACTGTAGAAACAGTATCAGGAATTTCTGTAGAAGAAATTGGTAAACTGGGGATTCCTGTTCCAGGAGCTTCCCTCCACTATTTTCAGAAAAGGAGTAAATTGGATAGATCAAATTGAAGAGGTATATATTTCTATCCTATCAAATCTAAAATATTCCAAGTTTTGAAAATTATGGTTTCTCTGACAAACCCTAGATCAGTCAGCTCTGGAACCAGGACGAACACCTCAAATTGAAGGAAGTGATTACTTTCAGCAGAATCTAGGAAGAGCACACACAAGAAGAAGCTCAACTCATAATAAGAGGAAATGGGATAAATTGAAGATAAAGCTCTCATGATTCAAATAAGATCCCTCGAGTGATATGAAGGACTCAATTCTTGAAGAGCCACTTATCCATCTTGAGCATTTGGATAAGAAATGATGATGTCATGAATGAATAAGATGATAAAGCAGAAGGCTCAAGAAGGAGTCTATCCATGAAACAAATAAAGATAAGTATTTCATTGTCATTTCATTATATTCTTTTGTTATGCATTTGTTTATATTCAGTTGATGCATTACGCATGATAGAATGTTTGCATTAATGACAGTATACTACTAATATGCATGTGATGGGTAAGTAGCTCATGGTGCTATACAACTCTCCATTGATACTTATCTAGAATGAAACCTCTTTGCTGACATATTGTATTAGTGCACAATCTCCATGTTGTCCTGGTAGAGATCGAAGGCATCTAGAAAGTATCCGTGAGATGTGGATGAATGTTGTATTAGCTAAAATAGTTGCATGATTATATCTTTATGCATAAGAATTTACCATTATGAATATGCATTATGAAATGTTTTTAAGCATACAACTGGTGCATTTGACTTGTAGGAAGGATCACGTACAATCTCCTACAAGAAAAGAAGGATAAGACTTGTTCCGAAGAACAAGTGACGACATTTCAAGATTCACTCTAATAATCCAAAATGAAGAATGATGTCTAGGATGCCGTATTGAGACCTAAAGGGAAGTTCATAGTTCCATCGTGCAATAGATGGAAACATTGTGGGATACAAGGAAAGATTCGTGGCATGAGGCATAGACTATGAATAGACATTTGTAGCCACTAGAAATACACATGAAAGGCATAATCAGGTGTGAAAATAAAAGAAGGCATTGTACGAGCTCAGAAAGCATCCACAGGATAACACATACATGAGGAGCTTGAAGATCACCAAGACTAATGAATATCTTAACCTTTGCTACAAGGTTGAAGATGAAAGCCTATAGAGGATGACAGGCTCATAGATGGGTGTGAGAATAAATTTTGAAAAGTTCAAGATAGAGGATCTTGGTATCCAGTGACCCTAGATGGATACATAGAATAATAGTAGCAGATGAAGCTACTTGTCACTCCAGTACAGGCAGAGGGAGAATGATGCTCCGCTTTAGAGGGAGCGACTACAAAATATCCTGAGGTTCGACATAGTACAACAAGATGGATAGCTTATTGATGTCTCTAGGATTTATTGAGAGTAAAGAATATTCCAACCTTTACTTCAAGGTTGAAGGTAGAAGACCAGTGATTCTCCTATTATATGTCAATGACTTGTTCCTAACATAAAAGAGGAACTCATTAAAGTTGCAAGAAGGAGACTTGCTGTTGAGTTCGAGATGAAGGACTTGGATATGATGCACTACTTTCTAGGCATGGAGGTGTGGACAAGGGAAGTATGCAGTAGATATCCTGAAGAGGTTCAGGATAATGGACTGCATGGCCATAACCACACCTATGGCATTGAACCTGAAGCTACTAAGTGTTGCTTCATCAGAGTCAGTTGATGCCACGATGTATCGTCAGATGAGGTTTTCCTTGATGTACCTGACGAATACAAGACCAGATATTTGCTTTGTTGTGAACACATTGAGACATGTTCACCTGATGGTTGAAAATCATGCAGAGGTACCTGAAGGGTATAGTTGAATATGAGCTCAAGTATGAGGTGAATTAGAACATTAACCTAGAGCGTTATGTGGATTTATATTGGGAAAGTAGTGCCATTGATAGGAAGAGCACTTCTTGTTAAATTTTCATATACTTAGCTAAGACATCAGTATATCATTTCATTTTTCATAATAAAAGCATATAAAATAGGATCACTGAAAGAAACAGTATCACAAGAACAACAGAGATTTATCCTGGGAAAACCCTAAAGGGAAAAACCCAGCAAAAGCTTCCTCAATATAGATGCCCCAAAAGGGAAAAAGGTAAAACCAACAAGGAGATCAAAAACCTGATTCTCCTCCTTCTCCAACAACTTCTCTCCTCCATAAGTGCGCTATTCCAAGTGAGTGTGTGTGTCTCAAATGAGGAGCACTACACCTCTATTTATATTCATCCGTTTACTTAAAGTTTACTCAATTAACATGTCGGCTTAAGTTAACTCATGTAGGATCGAGTTACACATGTAGGCTCAAGTAACCACACTGGGGTGCTGATGACCCACCTTTACAATTAGAGGGGACTACCTCATGACTCTTATTAGTTCTTCCGATTAGGAGCATAGGGGTACAATGTAATACAAGTGGTTCTCCCGGTTGGACCATCAGGGACCACAAAAGATACATAAAGAATATTCTTCGAAGTTACAATATTTCAACACTCCCCCTTAACGAGAAGGGTATTCTACATCAACAACAACAATAGTAGAGATAGCGGACATCATCAACATCAGTAGGATAACACATCTATAAATCATTGGAAGCTTTTCAACATCATGCAGACTTCATCTTCAATATTCAGTCTTCATCATCAACAACATCTTCAGCATTTTGATCTTTCAATTTGCAGCGACATACTTCAGCACTTGGACCTTTCGATCAGCAACATCTTCAGCAATTTGACTGTTCGATCAGCAACAACATCTTCAGCATTTTGAACTTTCGATCAGCAACATCTTCAGCACTTTGACTTTTCGATCAACAACAACATCTTCAGCATTTTGATCTTTCAATTAGCAACGACATCTTCAGCACTTGGACTTTTCGATCAGCAACATCTTCAACAATTTGACTGTTCGATCAGCAACGACATCTTCAGCATTTTGAACTTTCGATCAGCAACATCTTCAGCACTTTGACTTTTCTATCAACACCAACATCTTCAGCACCTTGACCTTTCGATCAGCAGCAACATCATCATATTCTGATCTGTCGATCATAATCATCATCACATTTTGATCTTTCGATCAAAAACATCATCATCATACTCTGATCTTTCGATCAGAAACATAGAAACAACATCATCATACTCTGATCTTTCGATCAGAAACATCATAATCATAGTACATCATTGTCATACTCTGATCTTTTAGATTAGTATGTCATAATCATCATATTCTGATCTTTCAATCAGTACGACATCATCATCATCAGCAACAACCTGCAATCCACAACTCAAAGACTAAAAGTCTTTGGATCACTTTTGGACTTAAGGTCCAGGGATGATACAATCCCACCACATTCTCAACAACCGAAGTTACCAGATTGATTACGGGAGAATCAGTCCCTATCACTTTAGGACTAAGTCCAAGGACGATGCAATCCTACCACATTCTCGATGACCGAAGTCACCGGATACAATTACGGGATAATCGCTCCCTATCACTTTAGGACTAAGTCCAAGGACGATGCAATCCTACCTCATTCTCGACGACCGAAGTCTCCCGATACAATTACGGGATAATCCCTCCCTATCGCTTTAGGGCTTGAGTCCAAGGATGATGCAATCCTACCACATTCTCGACGACCGAAGTCACCGGATACAATTATGGGATAATCACTCCCTATCGCTTTAGGACTTGAGTCCAAGGATGATGCAATCCTACCACATTATCGACGACCGAAGTCACCGGATACAATTACGGGATAATCACTCCCTATCACTTTAGGACTATGTCCAAGGATGATGCAATCCTACCACATTCTCGAGGACCGAAGCCACCGGATCTATTATGGACAGATGTCCCAAGATGATACAATCCCTCTTCATTCTCGAAGACCAAGGTCTCTGGATCACTTTAGGGAAGGTGCCCAAGGATGATACAATCCCGTCATGTTCTTGATGACAGAGGTCACCGGATCTATTATGGACAGATGTCTCGGGATGATACAATCCCTCTTCATTCTCGAAGACCGAGGTCTCCGGATCACTTTAGGGAAGGTTCCCAAGGATGATACAATCCCATCATGTTCTCGATGATCGAGGTCACTGGATCTATTATGGGCAGATGTCCCAGGATGATACAATCCCTCTGCAACATCGCTACTCCCCCTTTCGAGGAAGTTCTTTCCGAACAACACCAAGCTTGTCTTGAAAGTGTTCAAACTCTACTCGAGGCAGAGGCTTCGTCGGTACATCATCATCCAAACCATCATCATATATGTCTTCAATATATGAATACAAATCTATCAACATCTATATCTCTAGTATGTGAATACTAAAAGCATCATCATCTATATCTTCAGTATAGAAATACTGAAATCATCATCATCTCTATATTTATTATAGAAATACGGAATCACCATCATCTATATCTACAGTATGTAAATACTGAAATATCATCTATATCTTCAGTATGGGAATACTGAAATCGTCATCATTTATATCTTCAGTATGGGAATACTGAAACATCATCATCTCTATATTCAGTATAGAAATACTAAATCGCCATCATCTGCATCTACAGTATCATTATCTTCATCTTATCTTGTATGTAAAAATACCGTATTTCTATTTGTTACGTGGAACACAGGGTTCTTTGTCATCACAACAGTGGTTATCACATAGAATCATTGTTGTATAAGTCAAAGAGACCTGATATTGGCTTCTGAAGCCATATGGCTTCACAACTTAGTAGAGCAATCTGCTATGTATTCTGCTTCAACCATGCTAAGAGAAACACTGGACTGTTTCCTGCTAAACCATGAACTCATAGCAGACTTCAAACAAAAGCATATACCTGATGTGCTTTTCCTGTCTGAGATACTTCCAGCCCAATCTGCATCTGTGTAGCCATACAATCTATACTCATGGCTACCATCATAGTATAGACCAAAGTCTATAGTCCCTTTCATATATCTCATCACATGTTTTGCAGCTACTAGGTGAACCAGACTTGGTTGAACAAGTTATTGACTTAAGGTGTTCACAGCAAAACAAATGTTTGGTCTGGTATTTGTTAAATACATCAATGACCCAATAATCTGTCTGTAGTGAGTCACAACCACTAACTCTAATGAGTCATCAGCTAATAGCTTCAGGTTGGAGTCCATGGGTGTGGCCATGACTTTGCATCTCTTCAATATATCTACCACATACTTTCCCTGGTTGAGAAATATTCCTTCTAAACTTTGCC
>LPNX010487632.1:27500-31783 GCA_001517045.1 Pseudotsuga menziesii | reverse complement strand
TCAGCTGGTTTCTTAAGGTCATATTCTGATCTATGTTCTTCCCTTCAAATAGCTTGGTCAAGAAATCAACCCTCATCAATGTCTTTAGGGAAGACACTTTTAGTACAAGTTGATTAGTAACTGAATCATCAATTATCTTCTGGGATTTGACCAAGTTCTTCTTGAGAAAGGCTTCTAGCCTCATCTCCCTTTGAAACTGGAACCTCTATGCTCATGTAGGTGTCCAATCCATTTTCTTCAGAGAGATCATATACTTCTAGGCTTGGAAGTTGTCAACTTCACCAAGCTTATCATCAAGCTGATGTCATAGATCACTTTGAAAAGAGAACCTCAAATGAACATAGCAAAGGACTAGATCTTACCGATTTGAGGTGTCCATCCTGGTTCCGGAGCTGACTGATCTAGGGTTTGTCACAGAAAACCTAATTTCAAAAAATTGGAATCTTTTAGATCTGATTGGATAGACATATATATCTCTTCAAATGGAGCTGTCCAATGTACTCCATTTCTAAAAACAGTGGAGGGAAGCTCCCGGAACAGGAAGCCCTAATTTTCCAATTTCTTCTGCAAAAATTCTTGTTACTGTTTCTGTGATATCTCTGAAATTTCTGCTCCTCTATGTCTGAAATTTTGTACTAAGGTAACCTCACATCTCCCTGATCCACCACCACATATTTTATCAGAATTGGTTTCACCATTTGGGATTTATGATCCTTTTCCCAAGGTGACCTGTTACAGGACTGTTCAAAACAACGAATTTGTATGGCATGCCACGTGTCACTGGTTCATCTTCTGAGTCTGAAATTCGGACCACCGAAATTAAAGTCCATGCCCTTTCTAGAAAATTTTCAGTAATTCCATTTGGACCTCTGTAGCCCAAGATATTGCAATTCTCCCCAGGTGTCCTGTTTAGGGATGAATTCTGGAAGAGGCTAGAACCCTAACTTGGAGAGAACATATCTCCTGGAATACAGTGAATATGAAGATGAATTTTGGACACAGTGTTCATCAGGATTGTATATTCGGCCCCTGAAATTTTCAGCTCCTGATCCTTCTCCAATATTAGAATATAGCAAATGTTCCAAAACGTAGCAGTTTTAGTATTTAGGGTTTTTCTAGCTCAGGGTCAAACTAGGGTTTGACTTTCCCGGAGATTCACCCAACCAAAATTCTTGATCCAGGTCTCTAAACTTCGGTTTTGATGAGGAGAAAAATCCTATGCTAGTCTCACTCAAAAATTCCTCTTCTGTAGAAATCCCTAATTTCCACATCGAAAATTGAAAATGCCCGGAATCGAATTCCGCTTCGACAGAACGATGCACCCTTCAAAGGAGAGTCAACCTAGCCTTCTTTTGCTGATTGATTGTGGAGAGAGAACCAAAAAATAAGAAGCCCTAGCTTCTGTAACTTGTGAAAGCTGCCCTATTCAGGTTAGCTCTGATACCATGTTAAATTTTCATATGCTTAGCTAAGACATCAGTATATCATTTCATTTTTCATAATAAAAGCATATAAAATAGGATCACTGAAAGAAACAGTATCACAAGAACAACACAGATTTATCCCGGGAAAACCCTAAAGGGAAAAACCCAGCAAAAGCTTCCTCAATATAGATGCCCCAAAAGGGAAAAAGGTAAAACCAACAAGGAGATCAAAAACCTGATTCTCCTCCTTCTCTAGCAACTTCTCTCCTCCATAAGTGCGCTATTCCAAGTGAGTGTGTGTGTCTCAAATGAGGAGCACTACACCTCTATTTATATTCATCCGTTTACTTAAAGTTTACTCAATTAACATGTCGGCTTAAGTTAACTCATGTAGGCTCTATTTACACATGTAGGCTCAAGTAACCACACTAGGGTGCTGATGACCCACCTTTACAATTAGAGGGGACTACCTCATGACTCTTATTAGTTCTTCCAATTAGGAGCATCGGGGTACAATGTAATACAAGTGGTTCTCCCGGTTGGACCATCGGGGACCACAAAAGATACATAAAGAATATTCTTCGAAGTTACAATATTTCAACACTTCTTGGTGTAGCAGGAAGCAGTCTTGCGTGGCACTGAGTACGACTGAGGCAAAAGATGTTGCCACTTGCTATTTGGGAGGTAGTATGTTTCCTTTGAAAACTACTATTTGATTTGGTTGATCTGACTTGCATTTTTGAATGATGAAGAGAGGAGCAGTGATCCAGATCAAGATCTCTTGAAAGAGGGAGTTCTAACATACTTAATGAGAAAGGTTGTCTGAGCATAAATCACGGTGAAGCTCATAGGTTTCTCAGATGTAATCAGTCCTGTAGCTTGTCCTCAGATGTAACAGGTCCTGGCAAAGATTGTAGGTTATCCTTGGATGTAATCAGCCCTGATGTGATTCTATGCTAGAAATGGCCAAAGTGAAGTTTGAGTACTTCGGGGAGAAGCTTGGTGTTCTCCAAATCGAGGTTCCTTCCAACGGGAAGTGATGAGTCCATGAGCCCTTTTGACATGGTAAGAGGATTGGTTCCTTCCATGGTCAAATGTAATTGTTGTGGCCCTTCTGACATGGTGGAAGCCTGAGCTTCACATGGTCAGATATAAGTGCACATATGCTTTGATTTGATTGTGGGTTGTGTTACCACATGATCAGTACAGAGCCATTCTGATATGATTATGGGATGTGTTCCCACATGATCAGATATAAGTGCTAAAGGCCATTCTCTGGGAGAATGGAGGCACCTGGTCAGTTACCAGGAATACTCAGCTTAGTGCTAAGAGGCCATTCTATGGTAGAATGGAGGCACTTGGTCAGTTACCAGGAATACTCAGCTTAGTGTTGAGAGGCCATTCTCTGGCAGAATGGAGGAAACTGGTCAGTTACCAGGAATACTTAGCTTAGTGTTGAGAGGCCATTCTCTGGGAGAATGGAGGCACCTGGTCAGTTACCAGGAACACTCATCCTACAGCTAAGAGCCATTCTGATATGACTGTGGAATTGGATCCCACATGATCAGTTGTTAGTGCAGAGCCCTTCCTTGGATTGTATTAGTTGTGTCCTACCATGCCACTAGTTGTAAGTGAAGAGCCCTTCCATGGATGGTAGTAGTTGTGTCCTACCATGCTACTGGTCGTAAGTGTTGGGTCCTTCCATAGATGATAGTAGGTGTGTCCTATCATGTTGATGGTTGTAAGTGTTGGTCCCTTCCACAGATGATAGTAGGTGTGTCCTATCATGCTGATGGTTGTAAGTGTTGGTCCTTTTCACAAATGATATTAGGTGTGTCTTATCATGCCAATGAATGTAAGTGCTGGTCCTTTCTGACATGGTTCTTGGACGTGTTCCTCCCATGGTTGGATGTAAGTGCTGGGCCTTTCTGACATGGTTCTTGGATGTGTTCCTCCCATGGTCGGATGTAAGTGCTGGGCCTTTTTGACATGGTTCTTGGATGTGTTCCTCCCATGGTCATATGTGAGTGATGGGTGTGCCTTTTTTAGATGTGGTGGATGTGTTCCTCCCATGGTCAGATGTAAGTGCTGGGTTGGCCTTTCTGACATGGTTCTTGGATGTGTTCCTCCCATGGTCAGATATAAGTGTTGAAAAGGATGAATACCTACATGGAGGTAAAAGTCCCCAGAGTTGTGGGGCACTAGGGTTATTAGACTCTCATAGAGATTTTGGCCCTGGTAAGTAATTGTTAAGTGGGGCTGACATGTTGAAGTGGAAATTAAGTGAACGAAAGAATATAAATAGAGAGTGAGCCTCTCTATTTATTACACACACACTCACTCACTGGGGTGCATGAGTGAGAGAGGAGAAGCTCTCTCAAGAGAGAGAGATAGAACAAGTTGTTGGATATCATCTTTATGTTTTTGGGTTTTACTGCTGCCATTTGTGCTCACTCTATCTCTGAGGAAGTTGTGGGGTTTTCTCCTTTATGGTTTCCCCGAGGAAAATTCTTTGTGTCTCTTGTCTCTTGTGTTTATTGTTGTGCATGTTATTTTCTTAGATAATATCCTAAGATCATATTGCTTAAATGATAAAAACCTAACAGGCTCTACCATAAATATATTCTTAGACTTGTCAAATGACTAATGTTGACATTCGGAGTTAGAGATTGTTGGCATTGATGTCAAAGCGAGAAACCCAGCTAGTTGGTTAATCAGTTCATGAGTAAATGCCTGTAGCATCAATACAAATGTCAGAAGGCTACAAATTATGTCCTTGACAAGTTAAGAAACATTGTTGCATGAAGAAGCATTGTTGATCGTTGAAGTCAGCAAAAAGCCTTCCAGACTCAAAATATA
>LPNX010487632.1:0-17500 GCA_001517045.1 Pseudotsuga menziesii | reverse complement strand
AAACACTACTTGCAAAAGAATCTAATCGCTACTTACCTCATGTATTTACGAAGAATATATATAACTTGTTTGACATTATTATCGAAGTTGTCTGGGAGAGAGAGAGGTAGAACATACTGTATCAATATAAAAACCACGCCATTTTATAAACAAAGAGTATACAAACAAGAAAAAAGTTTTATGCAATAAAATGAAACAAAAAAATACATGGACATAACAAGAATAATTACCTTGATGAAGACGTGCTAATCATGCGTTTTGACCCCCACAAAATCACCTTTTTGTTATGATATTCTTCAAGTTCACACAAAATCTAGTGGGAAATTTAATTTTCTACATTACTTCTTTGACAACATTGCTTTGTTGCTTCGTAAACATGCATGGAATTGAGTTTATATTAATTTGGTCTCCATTGCTATGAAATTGGATGACGCCTTTCATTGCATGGTTTCCTTCTTGAATGTATTTGCAATATTTCACAATTTTATCTTTCTCCCTCCTTAGCTCCAATAGTCGCCATAATGTTTCAGTCACATTCTTTCGAATATGCATTGTATCAAACAAATGAGCAATTTGTAGGTGCTCATAGTAGGGAAACCTAATGAATTGTATAGGATAAATTTTCATTCCTCTTGGAAGATCATTAATGCCTTCATGATCACGATGGACATCATGAATATTAGTTTATAAATAAATTACATCAGAAATCAAATATGGCCACTACAGTAAACAACTCACAACAAAAATTAAAATACATAACAATTCATATACAATGATCCATACATACCAACCTGACGATTTATATTGTATTGCGTCTTCCAAAGGTGAGTTGTTATTCTCTGTGGTTTTAATGCAGTCTCCTGATTCCCATTCAAAATAATTTTTTTAGTTGTTCTATACTTGTGATTCTTAGATAGGAAATGCCTATACTCATCAAACACCTCCTCCCTTAATCTTTTTGAGCGACGGGATTTTATCTTAGGGCCACAAACTAGACATGCAAATTTACCCTTTATTTGAAGACCTTCAATATATAGATATGGAATATCTATCTCAATTATAATTATATATAAACTATTTTAACTACTTCATATAATTAAATTCAATTAAAGTGGAACTTCAAAATGCAAACCACAAAATTGGGTTAACCCAAAGGCATCATGTATTGTCCATACAACCATTGCATGGAATTGAAATTGTCTTTGTTGTGTTGGTCTATATATGTCATGCATAGTGATGCCATTCCATAACTTCAGTAGCTCATCTATAATAGGTTTGAAATATACATTCATATATTTGACTTGGAACTTACCTGATTGATTTGAAGTACATATAAAATATATAATTATGAGAACCCTTAAGATATATAAACCATGCACAAGAGTAAAATAAAAAATATACATATGAAATTAGGAAACATAATACGGCAAATGAGATGCCACAACTACATTAGAAATAAAACAGTTGTAGACACAAAATACCTGGAATAATCATCAACAACATTATGTGCTCCCTCTTTATTGACAACCATGGTGGAATGTTATTGTTGATAACAAAAATAGGCCACACCATGTAAAAATATTTCATATGTGAAAATGGATTAACACCATCTGCTGCTAAATAAATCCTAAGATTATGTGGTTCTTCTTTAAAGTGAGGCCACTTTTCCTCCATATCTCTAAAAGTAGAACCATTTGCAGGCATTCAAATAACATCCTCTTGACTTCTGTTCCTAGCATGGTAATCCATAAATTGCACTATGTTATTGCACCTAAACAGTCATTGAAAACGTGGAATGATGGGAATATAACCAAGAACCTTGTGAGGCACCTTTTTTGTTACTTGATCTGTTCGATATCTACTTATATGACATTCTGGAAATTCTATTACAAATTCATGCTGATTATAATATATCGCATGGTCATCGGGGCATGCACGAATTGCTTCATAATGCATTCCAATCTCTTTCATGATGGAAGATAAATCTAGATATGCGCGAGGTAAAATATTTGATGGTGGTAACGAAAATTCAGCTATCAAGCTACATCAAATAAAAATAAAAATATAGTTAATGTAGTAAATAAATAATATTAATGAAACACACTTCATCCATATGATGATCAATAATGAATCAACAATACAATTATTATAGGAATACAAATAAACTTTATCACAATCGTATATATGTGATGGATTATTTTACATACCTTAGCATCCATGTGATTGATATGTTTGAAATACCATTCATAACCTTCAAGTTCATTATTAATAATACAACAGAGAGAAAATGTGTTTTGCATCCTTCATAAAGGGGTTCATATGCCTTGTTGAGAAGAGGTATATTGTGAACATCATCAAAGTCATCAATATTTTCATTATCATGTTCATCGTCATCATCCATTCTAACATTAAATGAATCATGGATCAATGTATTTGTACCATCATCTTCAACTACATTATCGGTATGATCATCTTGTTCAATATGATCATTCACTTGTTCTCCATTAAACATAGATGCTCCATGATCCTACGGAACTTGTTCTAAAAGAACTTCCTCTAGACGATATGCCGTAGGGTGTCTTTCCTTTATAAATACATGAAAAGATCAATATATATAAGTTAATATAGGAAATATTAAAATAATACATACATTTACCAAAGCAAAGAATATAAAAAACTTTATAATTCTAAACCTACAAATGGATGATATTGATTCCCCCCCTCAGTGTGTCCATGTTCCCTACAATGTTTTGTGGATATTGAGATTAGTATTCTTCTCCTCTTAAATACCCTGCATTGAGTACATGGACAAAAAAATTTGCCATCACCCCTTCATTTCGCTGCATCCCATAGTATAGAAAGCAATTATCGATTGTGTTCGTTTGGATCAGGAATATTTCTATTTGACATTTTGTCACAAACTTCGTGAATGAATACTATCGACAATCTTAAAAAATCAAGTTCCACGCCTCACAATTTTCTCAAACGGAGGTTTGTCGAAGAATAAAAAAAATTCCTGCAAACTATCTGTCGAAGAAAAAAAAATTCCCGCAACTTCCCATCGAAGAATAAAACAATTCCTCAAACCGTTTGTCGAGGAATAAATAATTTTCACAAACCGTCCATCTCTTCTATAGAAAACATGTCGAAATGTTTATATTTATAATTTGGCAGTTGTCAAATAACCAACGATATGAACCTCCTTACCGTTGGAAATATGGTTTATACTATTTGAAATATGTCTTAATATTATTTGGAAAAATATCTCAAGGACGTAGAATATTCAACACATACCCATTCACCTATCGTCGAATATCCGATGACCAATCCTTCAAATGTCGTAGCAATTTTGACACACTATTGTCGCATATCCAATGGCATAGTGTCGCAAAGTGTCGTCGAAAAACCTACAATAAGGTCGTCGAAAATTCGACAATTCATAAAGAAAGTAGAAGGTACAGTACTTTTCATCATTGCAAAACAACAAAAACATACTTTACATTGGATGTTGTCGGATTTTGGGCTCAAATATTGTTGTGACCAAATCAAGCAACCTAATTTGCATAATATTTTTGAAACCATAAATCATATTAGAGGACACCTATAGGTAGCCTGAAGAGGACATGATACTTACTACTAAGAACTCACTTAATGACCAAGATACACCCTTAGCTGGGATATGTATTTCGAAATGGTTCCCTAAAAATGAAGACATTGAAATGCAGGAAAATGAATGGGATGACATGGAAATTGGAGATCGAGACCTGTAAATCCTAGAGGATGCTTTTCAAAACCAATACCTATAATTATTAAGAAAATTGAATTACTAAAAGAATCCTTCCTTCATACAACATCGATGGCCCAACTTGGGATCCAATCCAAAAAGCAAATTGAAGTTGTCCAAGGACATGCCAAAAGTCAAAAGAAAGGGTGAAAAAGTAATAAGCAGTGAATAGAAGAAGTCAGTGTGAAGCTTATCTACTATGGCCAATAATATCGACTTACATGTTTCTTTTTTTATGCTCTTCAAACTTTATAATGAGATTTATTTCATGGAACATTCAAGATGCCAACAAACATAAGAAAAAATGCCTTGTAAAAATGAAAATTATGTAGGACAAGCTAACATTTTTTTGTTATACAGGAAACAAAATGTTTTTCCATGATAATCATGGTCGTGCTCACACATACATGGAAAGGTAGTAAAATTATGGTTGTTTATGTGCATGGAAGTAAATGTATTTTTTTTAACAGAAACTTAAAGCAATAAAAAAGAAACTAAAAGCCTAGAACAAGGAGGTATTTGGTGATATATTCAATGAGCAACACTGACTGTAGGAGAAAATGAAACAAATGCAACAAGAGGCATTCAATCTAGCTACATGGAAGCTATGCTTAGGTAGGAAGCAAATCTACATAGTTAAATTGAGGAAAGAGATTAGCAAGAGGAGACGTTATGGAGTCATAAATAGATAGTGACTCTTAAAAATAATCAAGGACAAATTCTAACAGCTCATGAGGATATTGAACAAGAATTGGGAACTTTTTTTCAGGATCACCTAAACGAGCCATAGATAGACTGAAACCATGCCATCCACAATGTTACCAAAACATTCCATCCCTTGTAAGTCCCTCCCAAATTGAAAACTTAATGAGGACTAATGAAATACTCAAAGTAGAGAATTCCATCAAGCAAATGGCCAAAGGAAATCACCAGAACCAAATGGATTCAACTCTGAATTTTTTCATCACTACTGGGGAATTATTAAAAATGATGTCTAAAATATTGTGGAGGACTCGAGAGCTATAAAAAGAGTGTTGAGAGATTTCAATGCTAAGTTCCTGACCCCATTCCTAAAGAAAGAAATGTAGAAACCCTTGGTAAGTTTATACTCATATATATTTCTAATGTCATTTATAAACTAATCACAAAAGTCATGGCCAATCGTGTTAAACTCATCTTGCACCATCTAATTACTCTAGAGTATTCTGGCCACGGGAAGGGAAGGAAAACCATGGATAGTATTATTTTAAATGATACACTCCCTTAAGACCACCAAAAAGTTGGGAATGTTAATAAAGCTTGGTATCAAATCCTTTAACAAGATTAGCTTGGACTCCATTAAAGAATTGTTTCTCGCCTTTAGTTTTTTTCAAGAATGGAATCCTTTTATTTTTGTCAAGAATGGACCATATGGATCCTTGTGCTGAACTCCTCATATTTTTTTTCTCAATTCTTGTTAATGGTATGCCGGCGCCCTTTCATCCTTCATGGGGTATAAGGAAAGGTGACCCACTTTCCCCTTCCTTTTTATCCTTATGGATGAAGGCCTCGGTAAGACCATAAAAGTGATGGAAAACCAAAATGAGATTAGAGGGTTTTCCCTTAACCTCCAATACAAAGAACATACCCATGAACAATTTGTGGATGACACCCTTCGTATGGGTCAGTCTTCTGTTTGAGAACAAAGAGCCATCAAATTTTCTTTTTCTTTTCAACTTGCATTCGATAACCACCATTAATATGGATAAATACCAATCATTCTTCTTTAATACCTCACTCATCACACAATAAAACATCTCTTGCAATCTTGTTTTTTTTATCAAATCTCCCTTTCTACCAAATACTTAGGTTCCTTTCTTTCTAACTCCATCTTTAGTCTCTCTTCGACAATCTCTCTTAAAAAGTCTCAATATGAACCCTTCTCCCTCTGAATTTAGTTGTCCATATGGTATTAGTAAAATATATTCTTTAATCCATGCCCGTGTACTTGTTTTCCACCATGGATGCTCCCAAAACTTTCATTAAAGATATTTGCAACTTAGTGTGACTTCCTTTGGTGAGGCACAAAATCCAATTGAAAATGGGAATTGGTAAAGTGAGAGACCCTGTGCTAACCCAATCTTGTAGGTGGGTTTTCCATGATGGATCTAGAGAGCATGGGAAAGGTCTTTGGGGTTAAAAAATGGTGGAGGTGGGTCACCCACTCCATAGAGCCATGCATTGTTCTGTAGCATAAAAAATATGTCCCTTGCCTAAATAAATAAGACTTGATTCACTACTCTAAGAAGAAGGAATGATCGCTTATCAAAAACTTATCCTCTTAAAATACATAACTGATTCAACACCATTGTTTCTTAGAGATAAAGAATGGTCAATTTACTTCATTTTGGGAAGACTCATGACAACAACTTCCTAGTTTGGTTAGATATTTTTCTATGAATTATACCAAGCAACAACTATAGGATTTAGGTATGGTTTAGGTATGCTAATACTGGAATGAGGAAAATAATAATGAATATCGATACTAGAAACACCCAAACCAATGGCCATGAATACTTCATCAAGAGGAAATAGCATCGATTTAGGTGGATATCAAAGATCGGGTCATAAGAAAGAGAGAGCCTTTATATAATTTAGGTTGGGTATATCTCCCAAAAAGAACTTTCTCTATAAAAGAATCTTATATCCTAGCTATGATGCAAAACAAACTTCCTTGGGATCCTATTTGGCACAAAATTTGAACTTCAAACTTGAGGCCAAAAATTATGATTTTTATTTGGCCGATGCTTAAAGGTAGAATTTTCACTTGGGATAATATGTTGAAGAGAGGATTCAAGGGGCCATCCCTGTATCCCCTATGTAAAGATGATTGAGAAAGCATTGTGCTCCTGTTAGATACCTTCTCCTTTTCCTTTACACTTTGGGAAAAAATGATGATGCTCCTATAATAAACGAATTGGGATCATGGGGATCCTGCTCTTAAGATTATTATGGAAACATTTCCCTGGATTGATAATCCTTTTCATCTTCCCCTCCTTAAGATTATTATGGAAACATTTACCTGGATTCGTTGTATGGGATATATTGAAAGAAATAAATATGTGAATATTTAATGACAAACAACATAACCACACAGAGACTTGGAACATCATCAAATCCCACCTTTATGAAACTCTCCAATTTTGCTCATGTCATATTTCTAGATGAATGAGAAAGAGAAATCAATATATGATGACTAGTAGCTAGCTCTAATAAAACATTCATAAGGAGAAGTTAAAAAAAAATCATATTTCAAGCCTTGCAAAATGACACCCCCTTCCTTAGGGAATTTAGAAATTAAATTTATATGATGCCTCTAAATACAACCTAAACCCTCTGGTATTTTAAGGTGTATTCCTCTAATAAGATGGGACAATTCTACATCTTTATGGTGGCTATATTGGGAAAAATACCAACAATGTGCTAAAAAATGAGGGGCTCATTCAAGGGCTCACCATAACTAAAAGAGAAGGTTATTCTAAGGTTATAATTGAAGGTGATTCCCAATTAATCATCAAAATGTCCTTGAGTTTACTTAATGGTAATCCAACTCAAATCCTTTCCAAAAACTCGCATCTTGAAGGTAGAATTTAGTGCTTGACACATCTATTGGAACAAGTAGATGTAGTCACCACCAACCAGGTTCCTAGGCAAGGTAATAAGTTGGATGACTACTTGGCCAATGTAGGGATTCATCGAAAGAAATAGGGTTGAGAATTATCTCTTAAGGAATTAGAGACAAGTGAAATAAGATAAACTTGCTTCACAATATTGGGAATACTCAAATGTGGGTGTGGATGGTACAAGCACCAAGTGTGGAAGACATGTGTAATATTAGTAAGATATGTGGCACATAGGTGGCCATGAATGTAAATTCTCCTTCTTGCTAGCCAACACATAGTGTATGTGAAAATTTAATGAAGGTTTCGTCGATAAATGGAGATATGAAATATGAATACATGGTTTTTTGTCTGCCAACCTAGTTCACTTCTATTGCATTCATGGTTAGGGTATTTTCCTAGCAGATAAATTCAAGTCCAAGAGCTCTCACATAGAGGAGAGATTGTGGGAAGGAGATTAGTTCCTAGTTTGTGGTATGAGAGTCTGGTTTGAAGAATATTTGGTTTGTTTGCAACATATTTCCTCTTCAACCATAACCCTCTATTAAAAAAAATATTGTTAGGATCCAACCAATATTTTGTTGTGTGATAAATAGGTGTGGAGACATAACGTGTTCAGTAGTGTTTACAGACATAAGGAAGGTAGCTGGACAGGTGACTCTGTTCGTTGTGGCTTTCCATTATGGAACCTAGAAGGCATGGATGTAGTCACAAAGGGGTTAAAGGAATGCATGTAGTCGTGGAGTTGGGGATTGTAGAGGTCATTTTTGCCTCTGTGAATCCATTAAATCATTTTCGAATGTGGATTTCTCACCCAGGGGTTGATTCCCCATTTGCCCAATTTGTTTTCTGGTTGCAAAATGTTTTTCCTTCACACCCAACATGTGTAGTTGTTGTTGTGTGCACCCTTGTGCTTGTTGCTTTGTAAATCATTGTTTGTTATAAAGCATAGGAGTGGAAGAGGGCATAATTGGCTTGATAAACCTAGTGCAGAGAGGAACCTCATAGAGAGATCAAGAGGGGCTGGTTATCCTTTCTTGCACACCTTGAAGAGCACTGGAAGGGAAGGCATAGCCAGAGGGACTAAGTAGCAAAGAAGGGGATACTTCCTTGTGTTGGGTGCATAGGTGTTGCGAAAACCAAGATAGATATTGTGTAGGTGTCCATAGCTCTGTGGTTGATCTCACTAGCTTATCAATTCAACCTTTACACCTCCTTAGTAGCTTGATAAACCTAAATGTAGCTTTTTCTTGGATGAATTTTGATATGTCTTTGGCTATGTGTGAGCCTACTATAGTTCCGTTATTCCTTGTGGGAATCATGCCTAGCTCGAGGGTGGCAGTGTTGATGAGAGATTGATGAGCACACTAGCGTATGGTTGGGTGGAACATTGCAGCGACATAGATAGTTGCGAGAAGATTCTTTTCAAGATAAGTTTTCTTATGTATTTACCTCTACAACTATATTTGCTTTAATGAATAATTATGAACATGATGAATGGTTGAATGGCTAATTTTCTTTCGCTGCATAATTGCATTTGTTAGGAATCTATGTATGTTTTTATTTCAATGCGTTTTTACTATTATGTTTATGGGGCTTACCACTTAAATGAGAGCAGCAACTCGTAGTTCCGTCCTCTCGGAGGGGAGGGGATGTGACATTGTGATTCAAGGAGGAAACGACATTAAGGCTCATCAATAAATTCATCCAAAAACATTCTACTACCATATAATATTAAAATATTATAACGACACTCTCATTATTTTGGGGGAGTTAAAGTTTCTTTGTTAATAAACAACAATACACCTTGGTCTACTAGTTTGTATTCAACCAAAGGCACATTTTGATAACATCCATAAAATATTTTGTTTTGAGTTATTCTCACTATATTAAAAATATTATTACATCTGAGTATAAGGATAATTTATGGTGCTTGTCATCTTTATGACACTAAAGTACTAGAAGATAAAATTCATTTTTTCTTAAAATTCCATGACACCCATATTAAATCACAATTTAAAAACATTATATAGAATATTGAGATTCCTAACATTTAACTCATCATAACTATAATGTTCTAGGAAAGCTTCTCTTAAATCTATTTGAACACAAAAATAGAATTCTAAATAAAACCCAATCATTCAGTCTAATAAACCATTGGTCTAAAATACGTTCATAACCACCAGAGCCCAGTATGGGGGAGATCTTGTAACGTTCCTCTTGTAAATGTCCACTATAAAAAATAAAAAAATTAATTATCCTCCAAAATAAATGTCGGCTAAAAAAAAGCTAATATGGGGGGAGATGTTGTAATGTTTCTACCTAACAAAACAATAAAAAATAAAAAATTTAATTATCCACAAAAAAAAATGTCGGTCAGAAAAACAACACAATATGGGAGAGATGTTGTAATGTTCCTACTTAACAAATTAAAAAAAAATGATTTATCTGCAAAAAAAATGTTGGTCGTGCACATGGTTTTTAAACCATGTGCAAGGCCTCCTAAACAACCCATGGTTTTATTGTACATGGTTTAGGAGGGCCTTGTAAATGGTTTTAAAACTATGTGCAAGGCCTCCTAAACAACTCATGGTTTAACTGTACATGGTTTAAGCAGTCATTGCAAATGGTTTTAAGACCATGTACAAGGCCTCCTAAACAACCCATGGTTTTAGGAGGGCCTTGCACATGGTTTTAAAACCATGTATGGGGAGATGTTGTAATGTTCTTTCCTAACAAAATAAAAAATAATAAAAAATATTATATGTCAGCCATAAATAGTATTAAATATTAATAATAAAAATATTATATGTGGACCTTAAATAAAAATATGTGTCTTTTGGTCTGAATCACACCAAAGGTGATAGTTGAGTGCAATACTTAAGAAGAGGTTTGCACCTCCAAAGTTTTGATCCCTCTCGGCTCTTGATAGAGCCTAGGATTTGAATCTATGCTAGTTGTATACCATTGAAGGTTTATTTTTAATTCAATATCTATTGTGAACCAAGAGGGTCAAATATCTAAACACTTTCAACCTTTTTTTATATCTTTATAATCTAAAAGTGTTAATCTTAAGAAATTTGATTTCTATTAAGTATGATAAACGTGGAGTTAAATGGATATTTTTTATCCTTCTAAACACATGATAAATTCTTATTAATATTAAAATAGATTTAGTTTGGTGTAACAAATAATGACAACATAGTGTACATTTCAGGATGAAATGTACACTAGAGATGTATATCAAAAGGGAGTTTTTCAAAAAAAAAATTATTATTATCAAAACTAGTAAAGATGACCCATGGAGGTGGACATGTGGAGAACATGGCATCTATATATGTATTTGTAAGACATGATATACAGGTAAAGATGACCCATGGAGGTGGACATATGGAGAACATGGCATCTATATATGTATTTGTAAGACACGATATATTGTTTACTTTTTGTTGCAAAAGTCTGTGGAACACAACCACCTAATTATCAAAATTTACTATATATATGGTTTCCTTCTCACTCTCATTCTATATATAACTTAGAATGTTTTTAGTACACACTAATGTAATCTCACTCTCAATCTATATAACTTGGAATCTTTTTAGTATTTACTAGTGTAATGAGGATGATTTTATAGGGATGAGAGAGACCTTAATGCAATGGTATGATAGTATGACACTACATCATTTCTAAATGTTAAAAGTCTTTGTCTTAGATCCGAAGTTATAAACTAAGTGAGATTTTCTAATATTTCCAAGTAAATCATACAATGACCCTTGGTAGATTACGGGTGATGGAGAAAGAAAAACTATTTCTTTGAATTAATTTACGAGCATTAGTTTCTTTGAATATCAATGAGGCATTATTTGAAGCATTATTTTACATTCCTTGATTATTGTATGGGATCTTGTAACATGACTAAAAATGAAGACACATACATGTTATAACACTTGAAACTTCATAAGAATATTGAAAACACTAAATCCTTTTAAGAGGGTTCTATTTAAAATTATGAGATGTGAATCCTCTTAAAAGAGGATTCCAGTTTTGAATCACTTTAAGTATGTGGTGAAGATTGAGGAAATTGCATCTATTTCTTTTAATTATTTATAGAGTATCAATCTCTTTGAACACTGGGGTATTATTTTACATTGCTTGATTATTGTATCAAATCCTTTGAAGTCGGCTCGTGTCCCAAATTGTATTATTTAAAAAAACACACACACAGAGTGTTGGTCAACTAGTGGTCAACCATCGAACTCTGAAATGAATAACCATTGGTTGCATGGAAATGCCATCTAACATTTGTTATTTACCACTATAATGTCCACCAATGACAATGTTATTCCAATGGCATGGGGCAGGAGTACCAACGGAACAATGGGGTTCTACCAGCTGGTGGGTGTTGGTCCTTCAAACACATGTCAACCGATGGTATGGTATGGTATGGTGTTGGGCCACCGATGGAATAAGGTATGGTATGGTATGGTGTTGGGCCACCGATGTGCATGGTTTAGTAATGGGATTCAGCAGGTGTATAGACAATATTATGTCAGATGTCTAGTGGTTAATGATGTTTTTTATTCTTTCCTTTCAATTGAAACATGTCTTAATAAGCGTTATATTTAGGTGAAACCTAGGGATGTCGAACAACAAATGGTTTTGGTGCCTTATGTTCGTCAGTTTTGCTTAGAAATTGTGCCTAAAAATGACAATTTATCGTCAAAAAAAGGGGAATTTTTTTTTGAGTGGCTACATCTTGAGAAATTCTGGAGGTAACTTTTAAGTCATAAAAATAAAGAAATCAATATTCTCTCTTAAGAGGCGGTAATTCCTACTTTAAACAACTTTATGAATCTCATTATGTATTGGACAACGTTCAAACCCTTTCTAAAAAGTAATATCATTTATCTTTAAAATGCCTATCCTCCTCACCCCTCACAACTATAAGAGTCTTCAATTTATTAGTCAAGCAGGAATTCCTAAACCTTGGATAGAAAGAATCATAGTTCCTTTTTTAAAAATTGGAGATAAAAATAATCCATCTAATTATCGGACCATTATGATTATCCCTATTTTAGCCAAGTTATATGGAATTATTCTGGAAAAGAAGATCATCGTATGCTTAGAAAGTCATGGAAAAAAACTAAATGTCAGGTAAGATCTAGAAGCTATCATTTAGATACGGACCACCTTGTTATGCTTAGGGATAATTCTAGGGAGTGTTGCAATAACAAACCAATATTATGTGTTTCTTTGTTGACTTTATAAAAGCCTTTGACACAATGCTTAAAACTAATGTTTGGAATTGGAATAGCTAAAAGTCTCTTTCGAGTCAAAAGTTGTTGAAACAAGGATGTATGATAAGGCTATTTCCAAGTTAAGGAACTCTGAAGGATAGTTAGAAGAAATTAATTATAATATAGGAGTTTATAAAGGTTGTCATGTGTTCCCCACCCTTTTAACCATTACAAAGCAAAGCTAGAGGGCTATTTGGATGGTGCAAGTTGTTTAAGCATGAATTTGGATGGTATAGTCATCATCCTTCATGTAGAAATAATAGATCAATGCTATGTGCAATGATGCTAAGAAGAAGTACAAGAAATAGATCTTGCTACTAAGAATTCTCACAAGCATACACAGGAAAATAAGAGAGAAGAAAAGTGACTGAATCACATGAATGAAGAGATGAATATTGGTGTGTATCCTTCCATTGAATAATTATGAATAATAGTGTACATAAATATTACATCCCTCATAGGAAAGTTGAATTGTATGGAAACAACTCATAAAGCTCAAAAAGGCTGACTTACCAAAATATAGCAAACCCCCATAGGTGGATAAAGCACTTGTTAAATCTATCAAGGACCTCACGACTTGGAAAAAGCATGAGTGAGTTTTCAAGGAGATGTAAATAACATGCTAATCCTAGAAAATGGAGAAAAACTAATGGAGGATGGGTTGGAAACAAAAGCTCCCAGTTTCCTAGTTGACTAGCTTTTATCTTATCCATAGAAAAGCAGGAAAAAGAAGAAAAAGCAGAATCTTCTATAAAGTCTTGTATACTAATTCTGTATCAATCCAGAATCAGAAATAAATCATTCCTAGGATATATATGGCATGTATTGACTTTAAGGTGCAAGTGGATGCCAACTAATTAAGCTAGTGGGTGAATAATTAATCAAATAATGATTAATTATTTTATCCTAAGTTATGAGTGGGTTTAATATATTCCAACACCCCCCTATAAGTCTAACTTTATGATGGTATGAAAAAAAAATATGGATGCATATAGGGCCCAGCAACAAGGCTATGGTCACCCTTTAACAATTATTATGTCCAGAAAAGTGAGGAAAGAGGCAAAACCACATGGGGAAAATCCTCCCTCAAGATAGGACAAGGCACAAAATTTGAAATATGTCTTCAACATATCTTCATATTCATTTTAATGAGTTGACCGAACTGCTTCTGGATGAAGGACTTACTGAAGAAATCATGAACTCCATGATCATGCACTGGAGTGTAGAACCTGCAAGAAGGAAGAGGAGAGACTCCTTGTATCTCATCAACTGATGAAGTAGGAGCATTATCTGAATGCTTCTTTCTGCTATCAAACTCTGATATGCAAACATAATTTGAAATGGAAAAGAGATCTGTGCATACTCCTTTCCAAAGAGTACAAAAATTAAGACAATTTATTTCACACCCAATTCCCTGAATAGCTGCAAAATTGTGATGTGAATCACATGTCAATCTTCCAATCTGATGCAGCACCTGTATAGATCTGATTTGAGGCTGATAAAACTCTGATATATCAGAAATATTATCATATGGAACATCAAGGACAAAGGCTTCAATGGATCCATGAGGATATAGGGCTAGACTAGGAAAATTATGAGCAACTGGGGAAAACTGATAGGTGTAAAAATCTGAATGATGGATAAGCATAAGATCTGAACCATAAGTGTTTAGAACAGATCCAAACATGTTTAATATCAGTCCATATATGACTAAGGACATGGATAACCAGCCACTGAAAATTAGGAAAGAATTTAAACCATGTAAGATAAATATCACTGCATAATATATCAGTCCATATATGACTAAGGACATGGATAACCAGCCACTGAAAATTAGGAAAGAATTTAAACCATGTAAAATAAATATCACTGCATAAGAGACCAATGAGGAATCAACTAGTGAGCTTGGGATTTGTATAGTCTTTGGATTATTCAGAGGTATGGTAGATGGTATGGATGGTGGTATTATATGTGTATCAACCTACAAATATGCTTCTAAATCAGAATCCAAAGGATCACATATAAGCATATCAATAGACTCATGGGAATACATTGGTAATGAATCCTCTATATGAAAGGAGGAAAGAATGAGATGTTCACAATATTCAAGAGGGATCTGAGTATTGATGCCAAGAACAAAGGAGGATATTCTGAAGCACATGAGATCAAGTAAGGTAAGTGGTATGACACAAATAAGGCTTGATGTGGCTAAGCAAACATCATGTAAGTCACTAGGTTGTGCACCATCAATGAGAGAGGTATGCAAGATGTGTAAAGAATCTTGCACATAGATCTCAGAATCTAAGATAGGAGATTGAGAGAACATTGAATGGGCTATAGGATCATAATCAATATCAGCAGCAGCTCCATATGTTACTTCTTTTTCATCAATAGTATCACAAGAAGAAAAATCACCTTCAAGAGACACAGAAAAAGATGGCTTTTCAATATTTGCTTCTTCATTGAAGGAGGAAGAATTCGAATGAAAGAGGGCAGCAACAACATGAACTATATGAGAAACTTCTTCATCATTATCAAATTCATCAGAGAATGTAGAGGCCAAGAAATCTTGAGAAAGAGAACAAGAGGAGATGCTGGGTTCGCTCCATGCTTCATCTTCAATTTCCTGCAAACCAAAAGCTTTGTCCAAAATTTTCCAAAGCTCAAATGGAAATTCAGCAGAATCTATGAGATGATATATATTTAGATACATTCCCAAACAAATAATTCCATAAGCTCTATCACAATTATTTATCCAATCAATCTTCTCTTCATAAGACTCAGGTTCACTCAATGCACCAATGGAGACATCAAAGAGACATTGCCTCTTCAAGTATGCACTCATCTTTGGCTTCCAATCAGCATAGTTGAAAGGAGATAGTAGAGGAAATTTTGAATCCATATTGAAGTTTTTGATATGCTCTAAGAGATACTCTCTGCAACCTGCAAAACAAACTAGGAGAAAATCTTGTAAGCTGGACAAGCTCTTCTTCAGAGAGGGATAGGAGACTGGATGCACTCCTCAACTCTGTATAACTTGATCAACCTGCTGCTCTAATACCATGTAGAAATAATAGATCAATGCTATGTGTAATTATGCTAAGAAGAAGCACAAGAAAGAGATATTGCTACTAAGAATTCTCACAAGCATACACAGGAAAATAAGAGAGAAGAAAAGAGACTGAATCACATGAATGAAGAGATGAATATTGGTGTGTATCCTTCCATTGATTAATTATGAATAATAGTGTACATAAATAGTACATCCCTCATAGGAAATTCGAATTGTATGGAAACAACTCATAAAGCTCAAAAAGGATGACTTACCAAAATATAGCAAACCCCCATAGGTGGATAAAGCACTTGTTAAATCTATTAAGGACCTCATGAGTTGGAAAAATCATGAGTGAGTTGTCAAGGAGATGGAAATAACATGCTAATCCTAGAAAATGGAGAAAAAATAATGGAGGATGGGTTGGAAACAAAAGCTCCCAATTTCCTAGTTGACTAGCTTTTATCTTATCCATAGAAAAGCAGGAAAAAGCAGAAAAAGCAGAATCTGCTGTAAAGTCCTATATACTAATTCTGGATCAACCCAGAATCAGAAATAAATCATTCCTAGGATATAGATGGCATGTATTGACTTTAAGGTGCAAGTGGATGCCAACTAATTAAGCTAGTGGGTGAATAATTAATCAAATAATGATTAATTATTTTGTCCTAAGTTATGAGTGGGTTTAATATATTCCAATTTATACTGATGATCATATTTTTCTTATGATGAGGATTCCCTATGATCTCGAAAAAAAGCTAAAAATTCTCAAGAATTTTTTCTCTAGTTTGGGTATGTCTATAAATACTAACAAAACAATTGTTATGATAATCATTCTCACATGGTCACTTACATTAATTCCATGTATGACTATAACAACAAGTTGGAGGAAGTTCCTTCATACAAATATCTCGGAATTTATCTTCATGAAAAGATTAAAAATAACTATAGCCGTAACAAAAGCATAAATGGAGAGTGAAAAACTTATTATGGACTTGAAAAAATTTGTAAATCAATAGATCCTTGAATTTGGGATAAGAAGAAACTCTTGTTTGAGAGTCTTGTCATTCTCGTTACCTCATATGGATGTGAATTTTGGGGTTGCAACATCTCTAAATAAATGTGGAGAAGCATAGAGAAAATCCAAAAGTGTTTTATAACATATAAGCACAAAAGTAAAGGAAATACACCCTATCATCTCCTCGTCATAAAAGCAAGTCTCTCCCCCATTGAGAGCATGTACATGGCTAGGTACCTAATGTACAAGAACATGATAAATACTATGGGATACAAGATGCTTATTAAGATTGCTTCATACGCCAATCAAAACCACCTGAAACTTGAAACGAGGTTAGCATAAAGACACCAAGTCTTTGCTAAATCAATGGGTAGTCAAGGAAGAGGTACATTTAACATTAAAAGTATTATAACATTGAAATTTAAGGAGAAGTTGAGGTTTAATGAAAAATTAGATGATATGAAAAAAATAAGACATTATAAAGAGGTGATCAACTCTAATCTAGAATATCAAACATATCTATATGTTTTAGCTAGTATAAAGAAGCAAATCATAAAAAATCCAATTTCAAGTTTTTTCTACAATACTCAATTTCCTAACATTTTAATTAGTTACAATTATGATGATTTAGGAATGATTTTATTAAAAAAAATTAACATACCTTTTTAAGAAGTGATAAAACAACTCTCT
>LPNX010487615.1:71506-93788 GCA_001517045.1 Pseudotsuga menziesii | reverse complement strand
TCGGGTAGTATGATACGAGCACTGGTCCGTAGACACTCATATTGTCATGTCATGGCTCGTGAGTCAAGGTGACTTGTGGGAAATGGTCCTGAAATTAATTTATTAAACATGAGATGATGGTCTCATAAGGAGGTGTAAATTTGAGCCCAGAGGTGTGAGAGGTGTCTCAAACCGGTTCTGGGTGACTTTGGACTAGCAGCTGATGGTGCTGCCCCTGAATTGTGCTAAAAAATGTTGAAAAACAAGAAAGGGAAAAAACTACGCTATAAGGGACTCATCAGGCATAGAATCTAATGAGGTGGAGCCCGTTGCATAGCTTCTTCAAGAGTCAGTCATCTGAGTCAGCTAAGAGGTGTGCCCCCTTGCCAAGACGAAGGTCATTGGTAAGGCAGGGTGATGGAATCTGGTCTTT
Source organism: Pseudotsuga menziesii (assembly GCA_001517045.1). Lineage (NCBI taxonomy): Eukaryota > Viridiplantae > Streptophyta > Pinopsida > Pinales > Pinaceae > Pseudotsuga > Pseudotsuga menziesii. The sequence goes on along the minus strand of LPNX010487615.1, from coordinate 93,376 downwards.
TATGGGAAGAACTGATTCCATACTATGGTTTAAAGGGAATGGAGTAAAACCTAAGGCGGTCTTACAGATCTCCCAGTCATCGTGTAAGTGGTGTCGGGATAGATCAGGTGGATCTTCCACAGACAATGAGACGAAAGGGCAACTTGTGCTAGAGATCATGAAAGTGGTATTGGGTGTGGTTTTTGTGGCCTTGCCCCCAATCTTTGTTGGAGGAAGAGGGGTAGGCCTGGATAAAAGAGGAGTCTTTGATGGACCTAGAGGTAGGTGCAACATCATCTCAATTCGCTGGACATGAGACAACACATCCTGGGGCCTCAGAGGTACGATAGGTGGTTCAAGGTACCACAAAGGATCTCCTAGTCTGAAATCCTCTTGATGGAGGGTTTCCAAGGTAGAATTACTCACGATCTCAGATGGTAGGAAAAGAAAAAGGGAAAGGAAAAGGAAAAGGATCATGTTGATCGGGAATGAACCCCACTGTTTCCCTAGTAATGGAGATTGAGGTTGTAACTGAGGTTGCGGCTGTGGCTGCGGAAACAATAGAAGAGACAGGTCTGATGGACCATCGGTGATGGTGGAGACAAGAGGGTCTGTAGAACTAGACATCATGTAGATGGACATGGTGTCTGAAGAAGGTGGTGGAGGGTGAAATTCTTCGATCAAGGTGATCTCAGACTCAAGGGAATGGTGACGGAGGTCAGCAAGAGCCATTCGTAATTCGGGTAGGTCTTGCCAATGGTGGGAGTAATGTCCATATAAGACACAAAGGGTGCAAGCATGGTTTGTCCTCAGTGCCTTGTTCTTGACTGCTGGTGCGGTTGGGAGTTAAACCATGGGGATGTTTTTGTTTGTGTCCATGGTGTCCAAATGTTCATGGATCACTGGGATTTTAGGGAAATCCTAAGTTGGATGGCCTTATTGTTCACATATGGCACAAGGTTGTACTTGTCATGGTTCTGCGGTGGCTTTGGTGTTCTTTCCCCTGGCCCTTTTGGGTTGGGGCGGTGCAGATGCGGGTGTGGTGGCTGGCCTATGCGGAGCGGGTGGGGGGTGAGACTCAACCACAATAGGTTGCACCAGAGTTAACATGACCTGGGTCATTGGTGGTTGAGCTGGTGGATCTAGGTACCACATTGAGATCCCCAATGTAAAGTTGGGTAGGCTTAAAGTGGCCATGATCGACTTGCTCATGACACAAGGTGGGGGAAAGAGGAAGGGAATTGTATGGACCAGAGATGAGCCCACATAACTCCCAGCTGGTTGCATGTGGGGGTGAGGTTTTGGTTGTGGTTTCTCATAATGCTGCTACTATGGGTGATCCTACGGCTGCTGTTGGCATTGCGGCTGCGGACGCTATTGTGGTTGTGGTTGGGGCTACGGCTACGATTGTTGTTTGGGTGTAGCGATGCTTGATGAGACCATGCACAAGTCCACAGTTTGCTTTTGTGTTGGTGGTGGTGACACCAATAGGAAAGGAGCCATCATGGTGGGATCGGTAAACAATCCAGGGCCCACATTCAACGGTGGGGAGGCTGGTGTGTTTTCAACCATAGTGCTTGTTATAGGGATGATGTTAGCGTGTGCGGTCGCCCCTTGTGGCTCAATGGTGGTGATGGTAGGGATATCGTTGGCAGGTGCTGTTAACCCTTATGGATCATGGTAGGTGAGCTGGTAAACCGTCACAATCTTCCCTTCATGGGGGAACACCATGAGGAGGAAGACAGTTGACGTGACGGATCGCATGGCGTACATGTAACTCCTCCCAAGGAGGAGGTTGTAATCTAGTTGAGCGTTAACGACCTTGATATCGATCATGACTGTCTTCCTAGCTAATGTGATGGGGAAATGGGGGAGGATTCCTTGGGCTTTAGTGGGGTGTCCATCATAAGCCCGCAGAGTCATGGATGATGGTTGCAGAATCGATGATCCAAGCTTCTGCAAAACCAAGGTAGACATGACACATGTGGATGCCCCCTCATCCACTATGCATCAGTGCACAACCAAGTTCCGGATGGACACCGGGATTTTGAAGGCGATAGTGGAGGGCATGCCCAGCTCTCTGTTTTCTGTGTCAAATGTGATTAGCTTGGAATCAGAGGGGTCTACTTCCCCTAGAGCGGCTAGTAGGGCTTTCTGTTGTGTTGGGCACATTTTAAGTACCTCAAGAGTGGACATGGCGGCTGGAATTTAGGCCAAATCATCGACAATGCTATAGCTAACTGCAGCTTTAGCTGTGGCATTATTGGCAATTCTGCGTATCGGGGGGCGCAGGAATGGGGGTAACTGGAGAGGTAAGTTGGTTGTATTAGATGTAGATGCTGCTGACGAGTCAACAGGTTCAGTAGTGGTACTGTACTCGTTTCATCTAGTTTGTAAGTTGACCTCTTCAGTGGTCATGGTCATCAGGTTGTGGACACCTATTTTGGCCATGGGTGGTGTCCCTAGAGCATTGGGAGTGGCCTAGGGAGGGGTAGCGGTTGCTACCAATCCTTGGAAGTGCAGTGGGTTTTGAAGCACCATTGGAGGAGGTCCTTGTGGTGTCGGGTTGGGTTGTGCTTGGTTTGTGGCATTGGCAGCCTATTGGGCCTCATTTTGAATGGCCTACTTGGCATGACCCATGAGGGGGCACTCAAATGTATAGTGCCCATAGACCTCACAGAGTGTGCACGGTTGGTTTGTGCGCAATGGGGCATTGCGTCTTGGGGAATTTAGTCGCGGGGGATTCTGGGCTGGCTGGTTTGCTGTGGCATTGTTGGGAGGATTCCGTTGTTGACTGCCTCCCTCTGGTTGGTTGTTTCCTTGGTTGCGGGGCCAGTTATTTCTAGATTTCCCTTGTTGATTGTTGGGGGCAGGCTGGTTGGGATGGTTTTGTTGTGCAAACACTTACCCGAACGGAGCAAGTGGAGCGGGGGCGGGGGCTTGAACTTGTTGCACCAGTGGTGCATAGTAGATTTGTGGGGGTGGTGGTGCCACAAATGTGGGAATTTGCCCCACATACTGTTGTGCTGGCAAAGCCATGGCCTGGGCCTACTGTGGTGGCGCAGGTTGAGCATAAGAGGTTGTTGGCCCGGACTGCGACATCATTCTAGCATAGTCCAGAGCTTGGTTTTGGTAACCAACATTAGCAGCGTTGCTTAGTTGTGGTGCGATGATAGGTGGTGTCATTCAAGGCAGTGGTTTTTGAGAGACTGACCCTATAATGCCATCTGCTACATGGGATGCCCTCGGTGCGTTGCAGTAAGAGGTACTTGGACAAGGAGTGTCTAGGATGATGGTATACAAGTATCCCGACTGTGTGTATATGAGGTAAAATTGTTGGGCCTTCAGTATGGCCTCTTCTTCAGATTGGGGATGTTCAGATGTGACATCCTTTGCGATGGGCGGGAGAAAAGTCTTAAGGAACCAATCTAAGAAGATCCTGTCATCAAGTTGGATCTTGCACAAGCTGGGGCGCCGCCGCCACTCATGGATATGGTTAGTGATGTGGGTGGCAGTGTTTTGGTGACATGATAATAGGATCTCCACCCCTTCGTCATATTTGATAGGGAGTTGGAAATACTGCAGGAACATGAAGGCTAGGGAGTTGAATTCGGGGTACTTAGCTTGTGGAAGTTCAATGTACCATTTGGTTGTAGCACCTGTGAGGGTGCGTTGGAACAACCTCAGCCTGATGCAGTCTTCTACGATGCTATTGGATGAGCACCATAGATGGAAGGTCATTATATGATTTTATGGACATTCCTCGGCTTTGCCTTCACACTTTGGGATGTCTGAAGGTAGCTTAGTTGGTATAAGGGGCCAAAAATCTTGGTGATGGATGGGGTCGCTTGTCAATATATCCAAATTAGGCAAGTTTAAACAAGCCATGAATGGAAAATTTGACCCCAAGTTGATGTGGGACCCCAAGTTGATGTGGGATGGGGCTGCAATGGGAGTGGGGTTTGCAGGTGCATAATGCATCTGCATGGCTGGGATTGCTTGTGGTGGTACTATGGCGGATGGGCCAATTCCCCCAAGTGTTGTAGGAGGGATGGTATGGGTGGCGGGGGCATTTCCCCCTTGCATGTCAGTAGGGGGAACGTGGGTGGTTGGTGCACTAGCCCCCTGTGTGGCAGGTGGGACTATGTGTGTGGAGGGGCCACTGCCCCCATGTGTGGCCACTGGACCAGCTTGGATGGTCACTATGGGTGGTGGAAATTGGCTAATGACATTTTTCATGACTGTTCTTGGACCACTTGCCATGTTATGGGTGACAGGTTGTGATGTGGACGTGAATCCACTTGCTAAGTTTAGACCGAAAAATGGATCTGGGTTTGCAGTAGCCATGGGGCTAGATGGTGCGATGTGGAGGTCTCATTCAGACTGATATAGGTCTGAATTAGAATCAAAGGCTGTGTGGCCCTTCGATGGTGTGGGAGATCGCTAAGAATGGCTACAATGGTGCCAACTGAGTGTTCCAAATGGTGGTGGTTTGCCTCTTAGGCGTGAGGAAGATCGTGGAGGATCAATTGTGTTTGCTTGTGTGTATGAAACCGATGGGTATGAAATTTAGACCCCAGTTTCAATGGCTTCCTACTGGCTGAAGGTGGTCTCTCGGTCACCAAGACTACCAAAAGACAGTTCTTGGCTTGTTCCTCACGGGTAACTCTACTCAATCGAAAGGGGTCTTTGACCGTTTCGCTTGGCAATTCCTCTCAATGGCCAGCTACTTTGGGGTTCCTGTGGTACTCCTCACAATGAGTTTCTAGGAAAAACCCAAGTACTTCCCATAGTTGTAGCAGTTAGGGACTTATGTCCTCAAAGAATGTAGAGTTTATTGAACTTAGTGTAAATTTGGTAACTTTTAAGGCTCACTCAGCATCATGAACTGAGTTGGGTTAATTATGTGGTATGGTGTGTTGGATTGCTTTCTTGTTCTGGTAGTTGGTTTGCAATATGGTTTATGAATTCATGGTAGAGCTCACATCATGGTTTTGTATGCAGACATGAATAGAAATTTGTAAGCAAATGTAGTGATTAACCCTGAATTGTTGGCCTAACTAAATGTCTACCTCTCAGTGGTATTTTTCTTCAACCAAGAGAAGGTGTTGGGCTCTCAACACAATGGGACTAAGCCCATCCGTAGATCCTCAGGTCACCTCCCAAGTGCTAGTTTGTTCAAGCAGGGAGGACGCTTAGCACCGTGAGAATCCCTCCTTCTCTACCCCCCATACCTTCCAGGTCACCTAGTTTTAATGGTTTAGGGAAAATGCCATGGAATTCCTAGATCTATACAAGCTTTTCCCTTCGTCGTATCCCAGAATACCCCGGAGGGTGATGATTGGGTAGAGGAGGAAGGGGGCAGCAAGATGGTTAATTTTATGTTAATTTTAGTTAGTATAATTCATTTTATTGAACCTTAATGATTGGATTAGCATATACACATTGTTCATTGATTTATTTGCAAAAATTGAAAACTGACATAAACAGAGACCTGTAATGGTGGACAGAGGCAGCTGGGCCACTAATAGTCCTATAAAACTAGAAATTGATGCTAATTATATTGAAAAACAACTTCTATGTGATAGGCTACACATTTCCGACTAAATCCAGCGAGGGGGGTGTGATATTTTTCCAAAAATGAGCGAGGGGGTTGCACAAAATGCCAAAACAGCCACAACTTGAGCTCTTGGGCTGAATTCGCACCTGTCTGAGGATTAAGTGCACCTTGGGTGTACCTGTCTGCCAATTAGGTGCACCTTCCCTCACCTTTTCCCCTGATAAGAGCGACCTGCTCTGGAAAGGGGTGTTTTTGGGGCTGCAGGGTCAGATTTGGCCGACAATAACTGGTACTGGGTCAATCTGACTCAGGTCATCCTAGGAAAGGCTTCGACACTGACATAAAACAAAAAATAAATCAAATTTAAATAGATCTAATAGAACATTTTTGAAAACTAGGGTAAAAACTGAAAAACTTGAAATTTTTGCCCAAGGATCCTGTGGGATCGACCTAGGGGAGTCGCCAAAGCTATATTGATAATTTCTCCTCACTACAAGTGTAAAAGTGGCTCCCTTGTGCCTATAGGGCACAAGGGTAGGTTTCTACCCTTAGAAAATAGTAAAAAATGGAAGTAAAAATGACTGAAACAGAGCTACGAATTAAACCTAAGCTACTCTAAGCAAATGGCTACAATAGTAAACTGAATCTACTAGCTAATGATAGAATAATAAAAGAGAGGAGATGATGGAGCTTTGTTGAACCCCTCTACACACATTGGGTTAGGTTTCTATCTCCAAAACCTGCAAAAGAAATCTATACTACCATAGGGAAAACCTGCAAACAATTGTTAATAGAAAAACCTGCAAATGACAATATGAGTTAGAAACAAAATAAGCAAATGAACATAAATAAAAATGAGATTATACCTCACTTAGGTGGAAATGGGCCACCATGCCCTAGCTCTTGGGAGCACCTCTCTCTTGGTTGGGAAGCAATGGCTTGGAGAAATGGAGATGGAGGAGAGGGAGAGTGGGTGGTTTGAGAGCAAGAGGTCTCAAAGCATCCACGTGAAGCATAACAATATGCAAATGAGGAGTGTTTTGAGAGTGAGCCCCCACCCTCCTTTTATAGCTTTTCCAAGGGTTGTTAGGGTTTTAATCCCTTGGTCAAGGCTTTAGGCCCTTTTTTGGGCCTTTATCCCCTTCCGCCCTAACTTTAGCCCCTTTCAGGGTTTTGGCCCCTTTTTGAGGGATTTAGCTCTTGGGGGTCTATTTTGGGCTCTTTTTTGGGGTTTTTAGCCCTTTTCTTCATCCTTGGTCTCTTTTGAAGGTGTAAGGGTCAAATGGAAGGGCATGGAAGGTCTTATGGAGTGAAATGAGTGCTGTGAGGTGGTGTCCTTGGGTGGTGTAGGCCATTGAGAGCTATGTGGGGGATTTTTGGGTTAACACTCCCTACTTATTATCAATCAGAATGAGATTTGAAACCCAGTCTATCAGGGGAATGGGAGAGATAAAACCAGATTTTAACAGTTTCTCTATCTTAGCCTTAACTGTAGGTGCTTTTCTAGGATTCACTGCACACAAACATTATCAAACTGGCTTCGCATCTGGATAGGTCTTGATCTCATGTTCGACAATACGAGGGTCAATACCTAGAATTTCCTCATATGACCAAGAAAATATGTCACAAAACTATTTAAATAGATCAGTATACTCCTTGATCTCATCAAGGGAACAACTCACCCCAATGTAGATGTTCTCAACTTTGCCAGTATCGCGAGAAAGATTGATAGGAATAGTAGGTGATAAATTCGCCATGTTCCCATCGGCCATCTAACCAGGAGAGCTCAATGGAACCACGAGAATACCAATCTTTTCGCTAAGAATCTCCCTAAAGTCATCACTCCCCATACGGTCGAGTTCAGGAAGAAAATATGATTGATGATGTAATTCTTCCTAAGGTTCAACCCTAGACATGTCCTCAATAATGGCTTCATCTGAAGGAAAAACATCATCAAGGAAATCATGTGCATGAGAGCACTCAACTTCCCATGTAAGTAGCACATACAGGTCCTCCTCCTTCGTCCGTGAAGAGGAAGGACTAGGCTCTACAACCTGACCAAGATTTGCGATATGCTACAATCGTTGTAGGCAACGACACATCCATTTCAATAGGTCCAATTGAAGGACTCGGTGAAGGAAGAATCCAAGGATATTCCATATGGCTAGTGAGAAAAGACACCAAATTCAATGAGGACGAAGCCCCACCAAAACTAGATCTGATCATAAGAACAGGTGCAGGACAGCTAAAGTTTCCCATAAGAGACGGATACATACCCACACCCACACTCCTAGTTGCTGGCTAAGAATGATCAATAACCGGGATAGAAGTTCTCGATGATGCATTAAAACTCGGATTACGAAATGATGTCTGATCAATCATAATGATATTCTCATTAAATGGAAAGAATACCACTTGAAAGAGAGAAGAGGCTACGGCTTGCATACTATACATCCAATTCTGGCCCAGCAAAAGATTGTAGTCAAGGGGTGCATCAACCACCTCGACCTCGATCACAATGGTCTTCCCTCCCAATTGGACCTTAAGAGAAGGAAGAATCCCATGTGGCTGAAATGATCTACCATCAAAAGATGTCAACATAGTAGCGAATTGAGACAACTTGGGAGAACCCAAACCCTTCCAACATGAAAAAGACATCACAGAAGCAGCAACGCCTTCATCTAATAGTGTGTTTGATGGTAATATTAAGACATTCTACATGAGTCAAAAGAGACACATAGTAAGGAAAGAAAGGTTGTATTCCCATGGTTTCAAATCTGATAATGGCAGAAGAGTTATCATCCTCAACCTCAAGAGCATAAATCAAGGCTCTCCTTTGCGGAGGACAAGTCTAAAGTACTTCAAGCGTGGACATCACACAAGGAGTTTGTTCCAAATCCTCGACAATGGAATAGTTCTGGGAAGCTCGGGCATTAGGATTGTGCCCTGAACACTTTAGGAATCCCTTAGGAATGCGAGGTGAAAATTCAAGTTTATCCGTAGGTTTTTAGATACGCAAAGGGCTCTCAGGTGGAGCAGGATCCTTTCCAAGTTCTGGTTGTGATGAACCATAATCCTTTGCACGATTCACAACCTTAGTAGTGCGCACCATGTTAACACAACCATGACTAGCATTGGCCTCCAATGGATTTTGATCTCCACCTGATGCACAATGAGGATTAATGGTCCTCAAGTTCATATTTTGATTGTTGGGTAAAGGATTAGTTAGCACGGTTGGTCCCTATGCTATGAACCTCAAGGAATCTTCCATATGAGGGCACAAGTGAGTGAGGTGGTCATCCTTACATAACTTGCAAGGAAAATTTACCTTACGTTTAGTCTGCTTGTCCCCCCCAGCATTACGAGTGTTCTTGTCATTATAATTAGCATTTTTGTTCTTGTTCCCACCCTTATGATTATTTTTCCCTTTTTTCTTATTCCTTCTAGGATGTTGGTTGCCCTTCTGGTCCAACGATTACATGGAAAGTAAACTCGTCGTTTGGGTAGGTTGAGACAAAGCTGTGGATTGTACCCATGTGGATTTATTAATTAACAATTGGCTCACTTGTTTCACAACCAAATCTGCAGTTTTGGCACTTGTACAACCCACAATGCCATTAGCATGTGGTCCAAGATTTATCTTGGGATCAAAACTAGATCACAGAGCATTAGGTATAATCTCATACAAAAGTCCGGATTGAGCGTAGATCAAATCCAACTCTTGTGCCCTAAAGATTGCTTTTTCCTCGTTTTGGACTCCGGATGTAGAAACATCCTTCATGATGTAAGGTAACAACTATTTGAGGAACCACTCAAGGAGAAATTATGGTGGTATAAAGGCTTTAATCAACCGCTTCCATCTACACCAATCTTGAATATGATCCGAGATATGTGTGGCTTTGTCTTGCCGAAATGGTTAGTAGCGATATTCCGGGCCGAAGGACCACGTGAATGAGGGGGATGAAGTGTATTCAAAAACACATTTGAAGGAGTAGGGTTCGAGGATGAAGGGACATGTGAAGAGATGTAAGTGGTGTTCCCAATGGTCACTCATTTTGGTTCTGGTATCCGCATATGATTACTAACACTAGGCCTAGGATGGACATGTGAGGTTGCTTACACCACTGGGATGGAAGGTGCAATGTGACTAGTGCTCCCAAATCTCTTCGCATGAAAAGGAATAGGAGTTCCCTAGGCGTAGTGCTAGGGTCAACTTCCGACTCAACATGATGTGCCAGATTGGGTGCAGGGATATCACACATGCCATAACGAACATGACTAGTGCTTGTGGGTTCATAATGAGTCTCGTTGCCTGGTAACCAATACCGCTGACCTATGAATGAGGGATCATAACCATAATGTGAAGGTATTTCTGGTGAATAATCATATATGGGAGTAGGATATTCATCTCCAGCCTTGTGAGGTGGAGAGGACATATCAGGAATCTCATCCTCGTGATCTCCCATCGTGTGTGAATCAAAGTGAGAAGTAGCCCACCCGATCTGTCAGTTTCTCTCTCGCAAAGGAGTAGGAGACGTGGAAGGCAGAAGTCCTGCTAAATGATGAGAATGGAAAATTGTCGCACCCAAATCCACAATGACTCAAAAAATGAAAAGACTTGATCTAAATACGCAAACCCTAGGAAAACTAGCATGCACAAAGCATACACCTATAAAATGTAAAGCCAAATCGCAAGAAAACAAGGGTAGGATATCTGAGCTCCCGAATGAAGCATGTATGTCTCTCCTAGCAGAGGCTTGAGACTCCCATACACAACAAGCGGAGGTTCGTAACCAATTATAGTGGCCCTCAGCTTCAACACATATAGCGACTGTGTTGTCTGACCCCTACATGGCCATGACACCTGCAGAATAACCTTTGCAAAGTACCCCCTCGATAACCTAGGTAAGGAAACTAAGGTCACCTCAATATAATCAATGCTCAGGTGGACATTCGTAGGTAGGATCGACTGTATGGGTAGGGTAGCAAAGCCCGAAACTCTCGAAAGAGCCCCCAGATACGAATACAATCCTGGAAATATCTCTGGTGCTACTGAGTTACAACCAGCAGTCATCCCAATCATAAACCCTCACACTGACTCATGTTTAACTCCCTTGTAAGAGGAGGATCCTCAGAAACACTAATTATATAAAGGAATTTCACACTCTTACCTGGACAAACACATAAATGTTTCATTTAATGGCATTGGAGAATTTAGTTACAATGAACTATTCCAAGACTCCTAAAACCTAATCTTGTTGGTGCACCCTATAAAAGAAAAGAGTGTAATTCATTTTATTATGTGTTGATTTTAATTGTTTATTACTCAAAAGGGCAAATGGTCGTGCAAGTAATGATGTTATGATGCAACAGGAAGTAAAATGCACACCTAAAAATCAATGCAAATGCATTGTGTCAAATGAAAAATGGGGTATGCTGCTACGTGAAGTGCAAAATTTTCCTTGAAATGAATATGGAATCATTCCTATATGAAAATATTACTAATATTCTCCAAGTAAACCTAATGCATGTACCATGCAAATGCAAAAATGCAAACAATGCATAATGATGCAAAAAGCAAATGTTTTTTGTATTTTTTGAATTAAATGAGATAAAAAGCAAAAGTATGACTCTACAACCCCCAAACTTTGCAAGAATTACCAGAAAACACCCAAGAAAATAACCAAGGTAAAAGAGACCTAATGCACTAATCCCAAAACAAAAAATAGAAAATGAAAGGAAAAGAACATTTTCAAAAATATAAACTAAAAAGCGTCTCTGGTTAGAAACAGAGGTGTATACAAACTCCAGAAGCATCCAAGAAGACTCAACAATCATCCAAACTCACCCAACAACACTTAATATTCCTCAAAAAGCAAACAATCATGGCATATGTGACTGTTTGTAGAAAATCGGTGTATATATGCGGCTATTCCAGGAAAACCCGCGTGTACATGTGACTGTGAAGGCAATACCCGCTTATAGGAAGAAAAAGAGATAAAAAGGAAGGAAAATAGACAAGTTGAGACAAAATTTACTCCTATCAGACACTACTAGGAAAACATGTCCCCATACCCGACTCAGAAATAGAGAAATTATAGCAATTCAAGAACATTGAATGTCGATAAACCCCCCAAAGGAAATGATTAGGAACTCCCCAGTATGGTCGCCAATTCTATTACAGAGAAAAATTCCTATGGATTGGGGTACCACAATAGACAGAGTAACTATGAAAATCAATCCCTTCCCAATATGCAAGAGAAATAAAACATCTAACACTAAAGGATCTCGAAACATACCTTATTCTGGATGGTTGATGTGGATCCCTGTTGAGCTTTTCCAATCCCGCTTGTGTTATCAATTGGCTCTCTCAACAATCAGAAAAAAAGACAAGCATGCTATATAATGGTGTTAGACCTACTCTAGCATATATAATCAATAATGTATAAGCAATTAAAAGCATCCATGGATTCAATATTTATTTAAATGCACATCATTGGATAGGAAAAGATATCTCTATTAATATAAATCAAAGATTACAAGAATGACAACCTCTGTCGGCATGTCTGCAAACCGGATAAACTGAGTCCTCCACCTAGGTCTCCACGACCTCAATCCTCCATCTCTCGATAACAAGCTCACAAGCAAAGGAAATATTGGGAAGAACACCAAGTGCTCCAAGGGACAAAGGGATGTAGACTTAAGTATAAGCTACAGCAACAATGGAATATAGTTTTCTTGCTCTTCAATTCCTACTCTTCCAATGTATCCAAAGGGTTCCTTATATAGTCCCTCAATGGGGTAATGGAAGGTCAAATCCGAGCGATCTCAAGGAATATGGAAGGCCAAGAGACAAGTGACATGGATCCACATCAAGGAAAACTTGAAAAATCTTTGGCCTTTTGCACACATCTTGATGTATGCAGGTTTAAGGGTCATATCCATGAATATACGTGAGAAAGGGTTTAAAATTCATGTATGGAAAAAAATAGGTGTTTTTAGGGATGATCATGGAAACATCAAAGGTACAAAAATAGTCCATGGGGTCCAAAGAGTCTGTAGAGGGACAGGGAAGGCCATAAATGTGTGACCTACCATGTGTGGTAAAATAAGCTGTAACAACGATATTCAAATATTGTGTGGAATATGTAAAGCATGGTCATCCTTGTCAGCTCTATACCAGAAAAATGCAGTCTCGTCCTACTCCTTTGTTTCGCATCATAGTAGGGCCCTTCATTAAGTGGGAGGTACATTAAATGACATGTAACCCATTTTCTATAGGGGGGCACAAATACATCATTGTCCCTGTAGACTACTTCATGAAGTGGGAAGAGGCAATGCCTATCTTTAAAGTTGACGGTGAAATGACATCTTACTTTGATCCCATCCCTAATATTTCTATTCATGTGATTCTCGACACTACAGATCTGGAAGAACATTTGATTCACCTAGAGAATCTGGATGAACAACGCAACAACGCGTTGAGTGAAAATGAGGCTTATAAGAATCGAGTCAAGAACCAATATGACAAAGCTATTAAACCGAGAGTTTTCTCCAAGGGAGAACTTGTTTTTCTCTGGGATCAAGATAAGGAACCCTTGGGGGAAGGAAAATTTAAGTCAATGTGGTTAGTCCCCTATGTTGTATTGAAAGCTTTGAAAAAGGGATCTTATGAATTAATCTATTATGATGGAAACAAGTTGCCGAAGCCCAGAAATGGGTTCTCCTTGAAAAAATATTACACTTAGGCATGATACTTTTTATTGTATTATTATTGTATGTATTTTTATGTACAATTGGTTGTTAGTTGGTTAGTGTTTATTATATAGTTTGTTGGTTGTTTCATATGTCATATGAGTGGTTTGTAGGTTTTCCTAATGGTGTTATCCTCCACACTTGTAATATGTCTTCAGCTGCTTGGGTTATCTATACACCCTCAGGACAATTGGTTGCCTCTGGTGGCACCTACTTAGGTCTTGTGACTAATAACATGGTTGAACATAGTTCAGTAATAGAGTTGTTATGGGATGCTACATTACATGGCATTACCTGTCTCGAGTTTAGTATTGACTCACAACTCGTGCTTTCCCAACTCAATGGTGAATATCAGGTGTGAAACCCTAACTTACTATGCCATTTATTACGTGTAAGATTACTTGAAATAATTTTATAACAGACACATTTGAGGCACATGTAGATAACTATATATATATATATATATATATATATATATATATATATGTATGTATGAATGTATATATATGTATGTATGTATGTATGTATATATATCTATCTCTCTCTCTCTCTCTCTCTCTCTATATATATATATATACATACATACATATATACATACATACATACATACATATGTATATATATATATACATACATACATATGTATATATATATATATACATACATACATATGTATATATATATACATACACACACACACACACACATATATATATGTGTGTGTGTGTGTGTGTGTGTGTGTGTGTTTGAAAATATGTCCATAGATATAGCAAGTCGGATCCGAAGATCCTGCCATAAGTATATCAATATACAAAAAATAGGATCATAGTCTGTCATATACCTAATTCTAGTCCTAATCCTCATCCTCCTCAGTTTTGGATGCCTCTATAGCCTTCCTATAGTGTAATACGTCCCTAGCCACCCTTCTGAGAAGGAGTAGCCAGGTCGAAGGGAATCCAACGACATAGTCCTGCATGATCATTGAGATCTTATCCATCCTAAGTGTAGGGATATCCTAGGTAAGCCTAGACATATTCCCCTCGATAACACGTAGTAAGCCATTGTCCCCTCCAACCCACACAGGTCGCATAAATGTTTTGGGATGGCCATTTGGGTGGACTGGTCCAACATCTGCATATAAACATAATAGAAGGTCAAACTCGTAATACATATGTATATATAGTTTTATGAATACAACTCATAAAAATCAAATAAATAAAAATATAAAAAGACATACCTATCTCCCCCCATGCTCCTCCAAGAGGGAGGATGAGTTCTGGATCTCCACAGAAATCGAGTCCAGCGTAAGGAAATGGCTTCGGGAAAGGAACCTGTCTACTCCACTAGGAGTAGAATTCATCATCATAACCATTCTGGACTACACCACCGCCACCCTATCATAGGAATATGTCTCCCCACCGCGTGATTTGAGGCTCACTAGCGGGGAAAGTAGGTAAGGTCACTACGGGACTAAAAGAAGGAACCCTCTCGAAGAAAAATTCCACTAATATAGTTGCATAGCCAAAATTTTCTATTCGACCTCTCTTGCAATCAGATAGTTGTTTCTTAATTACTTGTATCAATCCCAAGCACTAGTCAAACAACCCCCCCTCCCCCACATGCACTCTTCGCCACCCGCATATGAGTACGTGTTGCTAGATGCAACGCAGATGACCCTACTACTCTAGTGGTCGTGATTACTATGAACCTCAATGGAAATCTTGAAATTTGGGAAATTGGGACTTGTGTCCCCAATTTCTTTGTGCCAGGAAAACAATAGGTATCGATGTATTCTTGTACACTTAGAGGGTCACCACCCTGGCGAAATCCCCCTCAGTTCATAGGTGTACCCCTGCGTGATAGACCCACGATAAAATAGATGTCATATATGGTCAGTTCCAAGGTCTCCCCTTGGATGTTGAACATACCAAGTTCATGATCCCAATAACTTACCAAAGTTTCCAAAATATGAACTTGAGATCACATATTTGAAGTGCAATAAAACTTTAACAAGCCCACTTCTTTGTAAAGCTTGTAAATATGAGATATCTCACATGGAATCTTGGTCCATGTCCTCATGTTTGCACTCTCTCCAATCCAATACAATGGTGTCCTACTAAACCAACATACCTTTCATTATAATCCATCACAAATTGATTTTCATTATTCATTTTTGATAAAATTGGATCTCGCGCAATATTCACGACTGTCCTTTATGCACAACGTGAAGCACATGCGGGTTGCACTGTAGGAAAACCATGAATAAAATCCACACTTGTGAGTTTAAAGAAGTGTACCAATGAATGCCCCATGATTATTTTAGGGAAAGAATAAAACCATCAAATGTTTGCATAAAATTAAAATTTGAATACATTAAAAGGAAGAGCAGGGAGAGAACACCAAACTGCAACTTGCGGATTTGATTTTCTTCCATTGAATTTTCCACACCGGTTAGTTGAAGTTTGAAGTCAAAATTTCCAAATATAGGTGAAATTGAAAATGGTGAGTTTATTTTTGGTTTTGAACTTTTTATAGTAAAAATTTCAATTTTTTACCTATTGTCTATAGTTTAGAATCAATTTTTTAATATATGAACTAATACCATGGTCTTTTACTAAGCTGCAACAAGTCCTGGATGATAAAAAAATTTCTTTTCTGTCGCATATAGGGTAGGTTTTGGTCTTCATTTGCAACTTTGCATTCACACTTTATCCTCCATTAACCCTAGGATCACTTTTACATCCATGTACTATGGTATATAACCACTTTTACCTCATACACATCATTGTTCCTCCATGGATAGGGCCTCCTTTATATGGGTTACCCTATCCTAGAACATCTTATTGTCTTTTGGTACCCATGTCACAGTTGTGGTAGGTTTACAGGAGCCTTCTTAGTTGTTTTTCATGACAAAATGAGCTTCATTTTGTATCTTTTACAAGCTATACCCGATTATAAGGCTCCTTGACCTTATGGAGTTTTATTTAGGCCCTGGTCTGACTCCTCAAAACATACTAGATGGCCGAGTAAACTTGTTTGTTCATACCCATTAAGAATAAGTGAACGATCATCTACATTGGTGGTAAGTTATCTTTTTCTTGGACCATGTAGATTATTTACGTGAAAGGAATACTCTCTTTTTTGTGGAATTGAGAAGAGTATATTAAGGCACAATTTTATCTCTTTTTCGATTATGAGGGACTAAACTTATAGAAAATGAACACCGGGTATGAGCTTAGTTTTATTTTTTTTGTGCTGTAGACCCAAACATCAAAAAGATTATGAGCGTACTTTATGTCTTTGTCATGCTCACAAAACCTAAAGAACAAAGCATTGAGTTTACTATTGTAAGCCCCATTTCTCGTAATCAAATGGATCTTTTCAAGCAATATTGTCTTCCTTCACACTCGTTAAACTAAATCTATATGTTTCTTTTGAAGGTGCGTCGGTATGGTGATAGTTTACCCCTTTTTCTGACTTTGCCGACTAAGTATGAAAAATGTATACCTTAGTCCTTCGGGAACTAAGAGAGGTCTTATGTGGATTTTTTTATACTTTTCTGGCCTCAGGAGACTAAATTGGACTAAAAGCACTCCGCTAGATTCTTCTTCGGAGTTTTTAGACTCTCAAAACTATGAAAACACCAACAAGCATATACTAGTTCGGGCTCATAAAATCCACGAATTAGTGACATATCAAGCATTATTCTCTCTCCTCTTCAATCTTGTCAAAAATGAAGAGAGACTTGAGTTGAATTTCATCGACTTGTTAAAACTTAAAAAGAAAGGCAAGAAAGAATTTCACTCTTTGGGTTATAAATAGTGGCAGCATACTTGTCCTTTATACATGGGGAATTTGGTCATGTCTCCTACATGAGAGATAAGTCTAGGTGTCCTATCTGAAAGTATAAAGCTGCCTTGGATCATCTTTGTGTTGTGCTAATTGTTCAAGGATTTGTACCTCTATCTAATTATCTCGATTACCATCATTATCTTCTCTGAGAATTCCTTGTTTCTACTTTCCCCTATCCGGTCTCCTAGTTACTCTTGTGATCTTTTGAAGGATTCATTGCCTTCCTCCTCACATTACAGTTTCTCATCAGCATTTCTTGAAGACAAAGACCTAGAGTTCTGAATATAGTACCTTAGGATTCACTACCAATATTGGTGAATTCCTTTGCTTTAGTTGTCGGCACTTCTCATTCACTGACATGTTGTTGAGTTCCTTCCATGTTTGACTTTAGATCATCTATTAAAATGGTAGGAATTATATTGGTTACTATTGATTTTGACGAAGACCTTAGGTTAATACCTCTATAACCTAAGTTGCGAAAGATTGTGCTATGTTCAACAACACTACTTCCAGATATTAAAGACTCATCATTTTATATTGTGGCTTTGATCCACCATTGTAATACATATGAGGCCTTGTTTCCCTTATCATATGATGTAATCCACTATTGTAAAGGAGCTATTGTTTTGCTTTATTAAACATGGCATCCATGGATATGATTTTGTACATAAATTTGATATGTTCTGTTTCAGGTACCTCTCTACAGCCTTGGTAACTGAGCTCTCCAAAAATAAAATTTGTAATGTATTTCGACCATCGCTTCCCTTTGACCTCATACATTAGGGAGCATTTGTTACCCTATGAAATGGGACTTCTCTGTCTGAGTGTTGACACTCAATGTGTCGGTACACAAAAGGAAAAGATGGATGGAAGTGGCCAAATCCCTATAGATGTGCATGGAAATTCATACATCATCATATTTCCATGTTTTCTTATTTTTTATAAGAATATGTAGGTGCATTCGTGAATATTACCATTGTAACCCACATTCCATTTGTAGGTAGCTATGTATACAACCCGCAAATATATGATCACACTTTGCATTCATGGGCTTCCCTTATAAAAGTTGTCTATGATTCGCGACTTGCTAGTATCAATAGTCACAAGTTCCCTAATCCAAAATTAAAAAATAAAAACAAGCGTAGTCAAGGACAGTTGGGCTCATAATCATAACCTTCCCAACTTCCTCAACCATCTCAACCTGCGTAACTCCTCTCATCCATCGTGTATAAATAAATGGTATGGGTTGAGGCTAAGATACCATCAATGAGAGAGTAAAGTTATGTTGGTGGATTTCCTTTGGAGATATTGGAGCAGCAGAATTCAATTCCTTGGATAGCAGAGGTGTTATCTCCTAAATAAAATTTTCAATAAGTTCACTCAAAACAATTTATTTTTTGATCATTGCTAAAGGTTTCAGGCCATATTATGAAATATATTAGGATGACTAACAAGGTTGGGATATTTGATGTTCTATTTTTTAAGAAAGTTTGAAAGTTTTAGCTTTCAGTGGCGTAGGCATGTTTTTCAATAACTCATTAGCCATCGAAAAGCTCACCTTTCGGTAGCTAACAGTTTTAACGCAGGACCATGTTAACCATTGAAATCCTGCTGATCGCATTTTTTATGAAATTTTGGGAAAAATACTTTCAGTGGCTTAGGTGAGCTTTCCAACAGCTCATTAGCCATCGAAAAGCCTTGGTTTTGGCAACTTAGCGGGTGATTGAAGGAGGGTATTAACCACCGAAAGAAAGTGAAATTCTTTGGGGAAAAATCCTGCTCAAAAAACTCAAAACACAAGTTTCCATGGCTAAGAGTGGTTCCAAAATGGTCTCTAATCCACCGAAAGCAGACTTTCAGTAGCTAAGACCAAAATTTCAAGACGTTCTAAGCCACCGAAAGAGGCGTTTTACTATGAAAAGGAATCATTTTAAAACGGTGATTACGAGTGACTGGAGAATCATTTTGAAAAATGCGCAGAGGTTTTTGTTCCCAACATGTAATAGAACAATAACCTCTCTTAATTCTCCTACAAGTATTGCATATCGGGAGAATCGAATCCATCTCTGAGCCCTAATTTCTGGATATCAGAATTTCCCTGTTTTACACATGTTTTTGAAATACAGGTCTCGGGAAGATGAAAACGAATTTCCAAAAACGGAGAGAGGTTTTTTCTCAAAAAAAACCAATGTACAAAATAATATTTCAGTTTATACACAGGTGTCACAGATTTGAAGGACCAAATCCATCTCTAAGCCCCAGTTTTTCAGCAGTTTGGCAAAATGTTTAGGGCAAAAATTGACCTAACAGGGAAGGTGTGCTTCGGTTTTACTGTGACATAACAGTAGAAAACATGACCAATACTTAATTGTCAAAGTGAAACAGTGACTTAACCAGCAGAGGACCAGTGGTAGTGATTTCCCGTACTTACTTCAGTTATTAGAAGGTTCAAACAGTGAACAAATTCTTCATATGATTAGACTAATAGTTAATTAGGGTTTCATGACCTAATTATGCAAAAAAAAATTATTTTGTTTATTTTTATTAAATCAGATCCAAGTTTTCAAGATCTGAGTATTTTTGTAAAGGCTATAAAGCCTAAGACTTATTTTATTGAAAGGGTTCAACTTCAAGGATTTATGACCTATACTCCTGTCAGCTTCTCATTTTTTTCATGATTGAATATAAGCTCTTTTGTTATCATTTGTTCAGCTTCCATTTCTGTATTTACTATGTTGATGCCTGAATGTGTATTTAGGTTAAATTCAAGTTAATTAATGACTGATAGCTGTCATCCTATTGGCATGTTAATGTGATTTGAATTATAAGCACCATCCTTATCATGATTTAGCCATTTATATGCATCTGTTTTGTGTGTAAATCTGCCAGCCTGATGAGTTCTCCATCCCTGGACCTTATTGTCAAATTTTGAACAGTGGTAACTAAAAGCCTTGTAACTGAGTGAGTTTCATGCATGTCTTGAGAGTGGAAGGTCATGTAGGTCATCTAACTTGATCCATATTAGAAAACCATAAAAACATTGTAAGCTACCAGGCATCCTCGAGCTGCAACCTAGAGGAGTTTCCTGGAGTGATAACAAGAGGAACACTAGTATCAGATAATGGTTGTAATCTTGCATCACTTGTTTATTAATAAATAGAGGCTTTCTTCCAATTTTGTGCCTTTGTACTCTTATGTGTTATGATTTTTGAATTAACTTGTTATCTTATTGCAAGCATATTATTTCATTAACCTTTTATATAACATCTAAGGTATTGCAGGAAAGGTATTTCTCTTTTTAGGTGTGAAGATTCCCTAGAAGCTGTTGGAGCATTTGGATTGAAGAATAAAGCTAGGACCAGCCTTCATAAACAATGTACACTTACTTTCTTCCTTATTTGTCTGTTAAATTCTCAAATATATGAATGTATGCAAGTTTATTTTAGTATGTTGGTAATCTGAGACCCTAGGTTATAAGGTTGTATTTCCCTGAACAACAGTTAGAGGATAAGATGGTAGCCGAAATACATTATAAATAGGAAATAATTGACACTAGTACAAGTGATCAATTTTGCCACGGCAAAACGTGGCAATATCCATGGACAATCGTGGATATTGCCACGTCTAAGTGTTTTTTTTTTCTGTGGAAACAATTTTGTTGCAATAGAGACGACCCCTAATTTGCATTGCAAGAGCGACAATGTTCTATATTTTGTTAGATGTCTAAGCCGTCTCTATATCCACGCCTGGCCATCTCTGTATCCACACCTGGCTGTCTCTGTATCCACGCCTGGCCGTCGCTGTATCCACGCTCTGTATAAGGTTTTTAAAAAAAAAATGCAAACCCAGGAATAAGATGTCGCTATAGCCACGCCTTACCATCTCTGTATCCACACCTTGCCATTTCTGTATCCACGCCTGGTCGTCGCTGTATCCACGCTTTGTATAAGTTTAAAAAAAATAAAAAATGCAAACCCCAGGAATAACGACGTGGATGCTATACCTGCGATGGGCAGACTAGGAAAGATGGGAAGGCTGAGACAACAAACATATCACGCCACAACCAAATATATTAATTAGTAGGGAGGCTACNCGCTTCTGTGCAACTCTAACCACTTGTTAGTTATCCAGTTAAATTTCTAGCTATGTTTGTTATAAACAAATTGCTTAAGAGTATAACATGTGGAATTTAACAGTGAAGAACGAGTATTTCCGATGTGGGAGGTTCGAATCCGGAGGGGAATGAGACATATAAACCTCTGTAAACTAATACAAAATTTAACTTTAAAATAACCATTTATGTGAAAAATTCAAAATATACCTTTAAGCTTTCCTCCCTGAACATACAAAATTGCAACTCCAAATTCTAATCTGGAGTCCAAACAATATGCAAACTAATACAAAATTTAACTTTAAAATAGCCATTTATGTGAAAAAATCCAAAATATACCTTAAAGCTTTCCTCCCTGAACATACAAAATTGCAACTCCAAATTCTAATCTGGAGTCCAAACAATATGCATTACCAGACCGAATTCCATGGGCTTGAAAATGCATTACATCATTACATTGCATCACCATCTAAACACAAATAAGAGTAGTGTGGCAACCTACTCCACACCTACTCTAAGCCAGATTCAATTCATAATTAGTGCTGGTGCTGGCAGGCTGTTGTAAGCGCAAAATTGGGCCACGCCCAACACAAATTCATAGCCAGATTGTGTA
>LPNX010487615.1:57430-69297 GCA_001517045.1 Pseudotsuga menziesii | reverse complement strand
AAAATTCCTACTAGGTTTGGCATGTTGGTTTTCAATTTTAGTCAATAAGCAAAAAGAGAGGTCTTCCTGTTATGACCCCATTACTCTATAATTTTCCCAAGATGACACGTTCCACAGCCCACTACAAGGTGCCTGTTGTATTAGCTAGTTGCATTCTATAAGCAGCCTAGCCTTGATGTAATAGCATGTCAGCTAAATGACAGCAACCTCTCCTCAATTGGAAATATTAGAGGATAGACAGAATTGTAACGACTTAAAAAAACAGAAAAAAGAAGTGACAGGAAGCATTCCAGTATAGAATCAAGAAAGATGCCTGTTTGAAAATCTCTCTATGGCATTCTATGAATCCTCTCTACCTATCATTCGTTCATTTAAAAAGGTTATTGTCAGTAAGGTTCCCCATTTGTTAGTATTAGACTTAGATGAATATTCCATGTTCTCTTGGTCCTGGATCTTATACACCATATGAAGGTCATTATCTTCTCTGATGATATATGATATCCTATGCCCCTATGTCATAATATTTCCTCTTAATTACATTGATGTCCAGTGCAGTTCCAATGATACAATTAATTTCATCATTTCATTTCCCTATCAACTCTTTTAAAAAATAATCTAGTAGAAAGCAGTGTATAGTGCAACATACCAAGGCAACAAAGAAACGGGCCACAACTTTTGATGATCTAACAAGTTTAGACTGCATCCATGTCTTTCTAACAGCCATCCGATCTGCAAAGTGGTTGCCTACAGAGAGTATCCCAATGAAAATATCCACAGGACCTTCTGGAAAAGGTGGAGCTTTCCATTTGTCTGACATGTCTAGAAGTCTCTGAGGTGAAAATCTTGGATGTGAGACAGGCAAAGAACCAGCAACAACTGTATGCACATCAATGTCACCATTTACAAAAAAGGCAGTTGCATCCTCAAGCACAAATCCCCGGTCCAACAACATGAATTTAGAGCTTACATTAATTTATAATTTTATACTGATGCCTTAATGCTTCTTGAATGTGAACAAATAACTGTGCAGCACTGGCTTAACATGGAAAAGAACGTGGAGATGGTACAAATCCGAAAATTGTTGTACTCCAATGGGTTTTTCAACTTACTGTTCGATAAGGAAAAGAGGTCACATGCCTCCCATCCACATTCACATGATAACCTTCCAAACCTACACTTAAAGTAAGAACAAACAATTTTCCCTCCACAAATGGATATGGCCAATCAATTGATGATTTCTTTGCACGTCCCATCAAACGATTTAGCCACCAAGTAGCCTTTTCTTCTTTTGGATCATCATTATTAGTTAGCCACTTTTTGCATTTTGGAAGTCCATCAACTGTCAAAATGAACAGAATTGATCAAATACAACCTTCAAACCCCAAATCAAAACGCTATCCTAGGTGAAGGCAATAGATAGCCAATATAGTGAAATTTATTTCAGTAAGAAAGCACAAAGCATATGTTACTCAAACTACCAATAAGACTATTATTCAATGCAAAAATCACAGGCTAAGGAGAGAGAATAAATTAACAGAAACACAATGAAAAAGAACATTTTAAGTTACATATCAATGCTAAATACAAAAGTCCCAAGCATGATTTCCTCCAATATTAAGTCATGCATCTTTCCTTTGTTGACTGCGCAGAGTTATGAAAGACAGGTGAAACAAAAATTGATGTCAGAGTCATGAATAAATTGAAGTTTCTTGAAGACATTTATTGTGTCGCAATACTCTGGTGTCTTAACACTAAGTCTCTTTTAGAAGGAATTGGGGTTAGCCAGAGTTCCTGAGGTAATAAGATATCCAAATCCTTCCTGGATGAAATTCTACCTTCAGCATTATGCAGTACGATAAATATGCTATAATATAAGAGAGAGAATATTGTGGGGGGGAGGGAAGGAGGGAAATTTTTGGGTTTCATCCCTCTGGAAAGAAGTTGGGTGTAGAGAGATTGAATATGTTTGAATTGCTCTCTGTTTTAATTTTCTGAAATTTTTGAAGGGTTTCTGAATAATCCAGTTGAAAAACTAATTAATCCATAAATGACATTGAAGGTGCACTGATAAGATTCAACACTAATACAACAGCAAAGCAATGGATCACTGTAGGTCCCAGACCCACCAATAGTAACTCCCAGCACCATTTGTCCATTTGGGGCTCTAGTTTAGTGGGCAGGAAGAGAGATTAGACTGCCACACTAACACAGAACTAAACTCAGGTCTCTGTAAGGAGAGCTAACTTGATTTACCGTTTAATGTAATCACAACTACCTTGGGGCCTAGCCTAGCCCAAATCCTTTACAAAAGAAACGACCTTAAGGTGCAAGACAAAACATACCTTGAGTTTCTGAGGTCTATAGTGGATCCTATAAATCTCTTTTGCATTCTTGTTCACTTGTACATAACAACTCAAGTCACTCAAATGAGTGATGGAATGTTGGGACTTAACTAGAGATTATTTATTTTGCCTTGATGATAAATCTGCTCTGCCACTCTCGTGAATTAAACACTTTTCATGAAGTCTGATGAAGCTCCTAAAAATGTAGGAGAAGATTGGAAACTAGACTATCAGCACTTGTTTTTTTTTAAATGAACTATTTTAGTGTTGAATTCTTTGCACGTTCAAATTGTTAAATTTTTAACATGTATTTATATTTGATAGCAGTAACAGTATTCTTTGTCAATTTCTAGCAAACTTATAGCAGCACCAGCAGTAGTTAAAATTTTGATTTATATAGTAGCAGTAAGATAAACATTCATCCACAAAATTAGACACAAGAACACAGATTTTTACGGGGAAACCTTTCAAGGAATGAAACCCCAAAACAATGAATAATTCTTCCTCTGAATGAGATGACTGAGTTTGTACATGAGCAGATAAAAAGCAGAATTTTACAGCAATTTGGATTTGCCTCTAGGGTGCACATACCAAAAGAATCCTGTTGGAGAATGACTGTCCTGTACAAGACAGCTGCCACCAGTCTAATGAATTCAAACCTCAATCACCAAGATTGAGCTGCTGTTGACTGTGCTATTGACTGGATGAGTACCTGGTAAGTTTGATGGCTGAGTATCAGCCTTTACAAGGCTGCTAGCTTCCTGGAACACTCCCCAATCAGATTCGTCCTGTCTGGAAGAGGCCCTAAAGGACTGGTGCTGACTGTACTGAGGTTCGTCCTGCTGTAGGATACTCTAGATAGGACTCAGAGTCCAGACTACTATAGGATGCCCTAGATAGGGCTCGGCCTGCCTGTAGAAGACCCTAGCAGGGTTTGGCCCACATAAAACAGGCCCTATAGGGTTGCTGCTGCTGCAAGAGGATGGACCATATTTCACAGTTGTCAACCCAAAGCCTTCCATACACTTCCATATAAGTGTCATCCCTCAACTCTTTTATGACCTTGTAACTGCCAAAGATCAAAAAGTATGTCACTAAGAGTCTTAACTAAAGACAACAGAAAACACCACAGAAAATAAAGTCTTAGAAAAATCTTGTCCCTGATTACACTAAAGGGCAATCAAACCAAAGGAATTTAAATGAACTTACAAAAACAACCCCAATCTTAAAACCTAGAACATAAGAAAGAAGAAAATCCCAAGTATCCTCAACAATGAATAAGCCTACAATCAAAAATCAAGAACCAAGAGCGAGAAACCTGCAAATAAGGCAAATGAACCAGAAAAGACCTCCAACAGTCAAGATCTTGTTACCAAATCCACAAATGTGGAAAACGAACTCAAAGAGCAATTAAGGAGCAAGGATGAACCTCCTCACCTCTCCTCCTATGACCTACAAGTTTAGATGAGGTGGAATTTCATTAGAGTAGCTAGAATAGTGAGTATTTTTGTACAAGGGATACAGGTATATCTATGGAAAACTTGTGTATTTTTACTCATAAAAAAATTATGTTATAAGAAAAAGGAAGCATTTCATTATGGCACTGAAGAAATTGGAAGACTTGGAGGAGATAGAAAACAAGAAATTGGAAAAGGGCAAGAGGATTCCAGGAAGCAATTTGATTATCAAGGAAACAAAAAAACTGATACAAGGACTTAGACATACTGAAAATAAGATGGGATCATCAGCACCTAGGACAAAGGGGACTTCAAGAGAATGTTATCATCAGTATCAAAGTCACCATTTGCAATTTTGCACTACTAGAAAAAGTTGTTCTAGACATCAATATTCCTCCAAATAAAGTCCAATAGATGCAAATATTGCAGCAGCAAATGTTCCTAATCAAACTTGAGTAGAATAGTCAAAAATAGAGAGATGGTAGCCTAGGTTTCAATTGATGTCATATTTAGCCTCTTGCTATAGTTTGTCATTTAGTGCTTTTGTTATTGGCATTAACAACAAAGGACGTGGTCAAAAATGTCATGACGTGTTCTCTAAGGGGTCACAGCTAGTTGACAAACAGTTGCCCACAACCATTGTGTACAAGTCACCTCAATGAGTATAAAAGGCCCTCGTTTTTAAAATGAAGGTGTCATCAAGGACATTGGGCAGCAAACCTCTATTCTGTTGACCACCTTGTCTAAATGTGTAAACCATTGTTATTATTGATAAAGTTGTACCATTCTTGACAGTGCCTTAAATCTTACTTCATGTGCTCCTCCATTTATTTCACATGTATAGACTACGATGTTTACTCTTTTTCAATGTCATTACTCTAAATTTATAGCCACAAGGAAAATTTTATGCTTAATAAAGATTGACAAATTTTGAAAAGCTAGTCTAATGCTAACCCTAAGCCAAGTTACACTAACTATAAATTATGTTGGCATTATAGTCATATTCATATCCATGGGCTTATCCAGCAAAACATAAATCCACTATGTTGAAGATTCTATATGGATATTTGGATGATTATATAGCAAAAGGTTCTCCTCCTAATTGTTGCATATAGACGGACAAATTCTCAACACTGACTAATGAAACTCATTCTCTATGTTGAAGATCCTATATGGATATCTGGATTATTATATAGCAAAAGGTTCTCCTCCTAATTGTTGCATATAGATAGACAAATTCTCAACACTGACTAATGAAACTCATTCGCATGCTATGGCCTCATGTTGTGTGACATGTACAGCTTCAAGATGTAATTTTTAGATAGCAACTAGGAAAAGATGAAACTTACTAGCATAAGATGAAATTTTTAGATAGCAACTAGGAAAAGATGAAACTTACTAGCATAAGATGAAATTTTTAGATAGCAACATTGCGACCAAAGATGAAACTTACTAGCATAAGACGAAACTGCATGACATCTTTTATCAACAGCCATATTCGAATGAACACTTAACTTTTAGTATTTGAGTGTCTGGAAAGTGAAGTTGTTTCCATCCACTAAGCTTTTTATCTACTTCCAATCCAGCATATCTAGAAGCCATAAAACCTCGCTGTCGGAGTTCGCAACATTGCAAAAGTCCACTTCAATGCCAAAGACGTCCATGTTTCCGTCTTGAGCATCCACTAGCAGTAGTGCAAACCAGGCTCTGATCTCTGATACAAATGGATATGAGGGAGAAAATTGCAAATAATCATAAGCAAGGGCCCTGTATGCCAGTCCATCAACATAATAGAAGCCAGATTTATCAATAATGCAAGAAACTTTATCACTGTCTCTTCACCCTACGAGAAGAGAAACACGAATGCTCTCACTAAACACAAGCTGGAACCTGGGACTCATGGGAATTGTCATCTTGCAAGTTAGGCTTCTCAAATGATCCCTCATCATATCGCAAATTCCGAGAGGAGGGTTTATAATCCCTGACTGAAGGAGTATACCGGGGACTACATCTGAATAAACCAACTTATCATCCAGCCATATATCAACATAGAATTCTATATCATCAAAGGACAATCTGGGAACCAGGAGGGGGCTACGCCGCCGCTTGCAGACTCATGTAAAGTTTATGGTAACCCTAAGAAGCCCCAATTGGAGGAGATCCCTTGGTTTTGCAAATAGATGGCCATTTCTTTGCACACAAATTCTTCCAAAAATAGTCATCTTTGGCTAGATCTCTCCACCGCGTGCATACACACATACAGAATGCTAGGTCTTTTCCGTTCATCAGGGGAAAAACGGCCTTTAGCACCTCTTCAGAGCACCAACCTTCTACCATTTTTAGAAATGTCATTGATTGCCCCAAATCAATAAATACCCAAAATTGGACCTTACCCAGATTTCTGTGCTTTGCAGAATACCTAAACCCTAATGAGATTTGTGGATTTTACAGAATACATGAACCCTGGACCTTTGCCAAACTTAGGGATTTTTTAGAAAACCCATTTTTTTGTAGCCAATCTTCATGACGGTCATTTTGTTTCTAGAACGAAATTTGTTACTCTTTAGATCAAAGAAAAGCAGCCCAAAACCCCAGAAGTCAAATTTGTCACCTGCAAATGCAAGATTGGAATAATTCTAAAAGCTTTAGGTCTACTTTGAATATTTGGTATACAGAAACCGTAATTAACAGGGTTTTTTATCATATCATGTGATTGGTCAAAGCTAGTTTAAGGGCAAATATGTAAATAGCAGAGGCTGATACAAGATATATTCAGTAATCAATTTCTAAAATAGAATGTGTAAAATGGGCATTAATGTAAATCATACGATGACATAATTACTAACCATTGATTTTAGAAAGAGGGCATGCGATTTGATCTCAGAAAGAGGGCATGCGATTTGATCTCTGGTCCTCCATCCCAATCCATCAGCTATGATTGATCCAGTCTTCCATTCGGAAAAGAGAAAAAGAGAAATAGAAGAATCCAATGTTAAAAGTAAAACGAAAAGAGAGGTTGCAACAAAATAAATGTGGTTATTTCTTCAAGACTAATTGGTTTAGATGTTAAACCATACTCAAGAACAATGAGGACCAAATGAACATTATGGACCATACACACGAACGATTAGGACCAAATGAACATTATGGCCATTATATTGAGAAAGATGGCATCACATCATTGATCAAATTGGAAATAGATAGTTTGATAGCCTTTATAATTACATGTTCCAAAGGATTGAATTTTGATATACAAACTATGGAATACATTTTTTTTTCATTTTTTATAATAGACATTTAAAATCCACCTATATGGGCTCCCTAGGAAACAAGATTTATTTTTCATTAGATTCAAAACATTCAATGGGAGAGTTTGTTTTGGTAATCTCTTTGCTTGTTCAATGGACTCATCTTTTTCCTATTATTGTTAAGGAAAGTTGTATTCTCTTTTAAGGAATATCATTGATGGTCACTTCAACTCATAGAGATTTTGTTAATTCATGGTAGTGTACAAATACCTATTTGGTGGTACCTACATCATTCATCTTAATGATGTTAGTGATACAGTTTTCAACATCCACTTCTCCATTAATGTGACTACATGTGAAGAAATCAAAACATAGATATCCAATTTGTCATGGTTTAAGCATTCACATTTACCAATAGTGGCATATATTGTTTGAAATGTTACATCTAGAAGATCAATGAGATGAGCCAATTCAATGTTCTGATTGTGAATATGGAATGTGATACATCCTACAAGTTATCTAGAATATCTAATTTAGGAGCTTTGATTTCCATGTCCAAATGCATTTTTATAGCGATGACGAGGGTTGATAATTATTGAGAGTCCCTAGTTTGAGAAACATTCCAACATGAGCAAATTCATAGCAAGTCTTAGGGTTTCTAGAATTCTAGGCCATAAAAATGTAACAAAGCTCCCAAAATTCACTAACGTTAAAGATAAAGAGGTCTAACCTAGACCACAAGTGTCAAATCTTAATAACACACCCGAGACAAATAATGATTTTCAGTCAAGCAAGTTTGTATTTTCCATTTCTCAAATGGTATGCAAACAAGTATGTGTATTTATTTAAATGTTGGTTACACCACAAGTGTCAACTCTCTTGTTGGTAATTAGACCACAAGTGTCAACTTACGAGCTCACGTGGTAGGATATTGGTCAACAAGTAAAGCCCCTGTGAGTTGTTGAGGAAAGAGGCAAGTTGGAGAAAGGATGACAATTTATGTTGTTCATTTTGTGTGGGAGCTTTAGCATGGACTTTGGAAATCCCCTCATGTTGGGTACAAGACATCATGTCCAAGGCCCTATCAATATTGTTGTAAAATAAAATGTTGACATTGGTTTATAAGCATCAATCCTTTGTAAATCATTTCACATTCTAAATTGAATGTTTGAGGATGTTAATCATGTAGAGGGTTTGTCCAATCCTAAAGGGATCATAAACAAAGTCGAAATGGCGTAGCAAATACAAGGCTCTTTTGACTAGTGTCAAATGTTAATACACCATATACATGAGCCAATGAATTCTACTTGTAGAGCTCCAATAGGGAGAAGAGATGTGAAAGGGTAGTTGAGTACTATGTCTCAACCATGATTCCATGTGAATAGTCAACAATGAGTTAGAGTCAACCACACTCAAAAGGACTAGTGGGTGACTTGGTATTAGATATAGAGAAGATTATGAGACATGATAAGTGCATGGATAAAGTGTGTGTTCATCCTTTAAGCACTATTTGATCACCATTTAGATTGATGAGATGCATGCCTTGAATTCGATTGCATTATATTTGACTCACAATTGTCATGTTCCTTAGTCCACCCATAAACGACTAAAGGGTCATTAATACTCACATAACTAATAAACTCAAATGCATGGGAGATGTGTGGCTTCTTAGCCATGTCCAAAAAATTGTTCATCAATGAGATCTCCTTCGACTATAGGGAATGCCACAATGTCCAAAGACGTTTTATCTCTCTATATTGACTTTCCATGTTTAAGTAGTTGTAGTAATGGTTGGCTTTCTTTAAGAATCTTCTATTTGACCATAGCATTAATTTTAACCTTTGCAGCCTTCTGGCCTCGGTTTAATTTTTATGGAGTGATGTCATTGAATAAATTATACATTCTACCCCAATTCAATTTCTCCATTCAGTGAATACAAGAACAGTCCTAGGGGAATTGCATTTAATATCTGACAGGTTTGACAAAGAAAGCCAAACTCAATGTTTGCCCACGCAGGATGAGAGAATCTTAAAGAGAGAATCTCTTTTAAGATTCGAGATGTTCCTCTTCCTTCAGAGTAAATGTCGTGTACTATTCAAAAGAGATTGGAATGTTTCATAATTGGATCTGAAATTACTTTGTTGCATTCAAATTATATGTTTCTTCAGTGAAGGAACTGATAACCTTCATATATTTCAACTTCTAAGATGCTACCAATCATTTGGAGAAAAATGAGCAACTCAAGCTTTGGATAATCCCAGGTATGAAGCCATCGGAGAGCTTAACTTGGTCTAATTTTCGAATGCTTAGGCATTTAATTGTCTTAAGTGCTGCTCACATCACAGATGCCTCCATATAGGCCTCAGTTTTCTTTACAAGGGTCGAGTTAGTAAACAAAGTTTTGGGTGATACATTTCATATATCTCTAAGTTTGATATATTAGACTAGAATCTATACGACAGAACTATGAACAGGGTTTTGTTAGATGCCCCAATTTGGATCCTTACAAAGATGAAGTTAACATTCTAAAGATTCAATGGCATTGGGGGAGTTGTATTACATAGCAGTGTTTTTGAGCCCTCTCTGCTTGGCTTTCTGCTCACTTATTGTGGACAGCAATGCAATTAACTTAATCATCACTCCTGAGCAGCCTTTTAATTGAGAGTGTGAGACATCTTTAAGTTATTGTGTAATGTTCTGATAGAACGGGCTGACTGAAATATGAAACCATGTTGTCATGTAACCTCAGGCAAATATTTCTGTTTTATAATTATTGTTTTATTTTGTATTATTACTACACCACTTGATATAAAAACAGGTAATCCTGTGAATTCTTCAGTTCTCTTATGGAAAATAATATTTCTGTTAAACATTTCACATAAAAAAAATTTTAGTAAAATTCATGGATTCTCTCCTACACGTGAGATTGACATCCTCTCTAGTAGATTTTGCACCTTCCCTTCCCATTTTGTAATTATATTTGCAATCAAAGAAACATGTTAGTGCCGTCCTATCGACCTATATAATCTTTTGCTAGATCTGTGATGTTAAGGGGTACATTACCATAAAACATTTTCCTGTGCACCGCAGCAGGGTTCTCAATGCACAAGAGCAAATACAAAGGAATAATAGAAAGAAATAAGTAGTCATTTTTTCAAATCAGAGAAGGCCACCTCTAGGATTAAGAAAGGTGAGAGGACAGGCATCTAGCATCCATGGGAGAAGAATCATCTTAAACATTAGCATGAGCTTGTGTTTTTGTTTTGGGGATGTGTATAATTAGTTGCATCTAGGGTTCTATACATCAATTCCCTCTAAAAATAGCCTACTCAATTGATATTATCTATTGGGCCAAGCTTCAGCAATATTTATCCGAATTTCTTTTGCATTACTAAAAATTTGTGTTTTCTTAGTGCTTCTGCATGACTAAACAATTAGTTTACCAGTATGTTAAGAAATGAATGGCTTTGAACACATCACCTGCTTGATGGGCTTGACCATCATAGGGGTAGCAAATGTATTATTGGCAATGAGAAACACTCCATATGTTCTATATACAGTGGAAACTGGCTGCAAATTTGCAATTCTTACAGATGTCAAGGTTTGAAAGGGTGAATTGAGTCAGCGTTGAGGTGATTCTTGGGTTGAAGGGAGATGGAAAGGGAATCTAGAGATGAGATGAGGTCATAATAAGGGTATATCAAACCTGTTTCAAAGCTGCAATGGCCTTAAAACAACAGCAGTATAATAGGATTGCATGACGTTGAGGGGGAGATGATAGAATTAGGTCAATGTTTGAGTATGGGGATGTAGAATAGGTGAAGACGTGTTAAAAGGAGTGACCAATGAAGGTATATGAATCCTTTTTGAAGGTCAATGTCTGACTTTTAGTTGATTAGGGTCTTATGAAGAGGGTTTTCAGTTTTTGAAATTTAATAGGGCAGACAAAAGGAAAGGCTATTAGATTTGGGTTTTGGAGTCCAAGAGGCTAGGGCATTAAGAACAATGCAAGCTTGTTATCTTTCATAGACAGTGCACAATAAACTCAGTCGTGGAAGTTCCTCTGTAGCATTTCCTGCCTTTGGAGATTTACTGTACAAGAGCATAATAAGGTTTATGGACTCACATAAATGTTATTGTCTATACCATGAAATGTGGAATGGAATCCTATGATAACAAAATGTTGCACAAAAGGATGAAATGTTTTCCTCTCCCAAATGTACTTGTCAAAGCAAAGCTGCCTTGTTTCAGCACCATGTGAAACAGCATAACCAAATGATTTCATAAGCCTGCTAATTTTCTTGAATTCACAGAAACCCCAATCAAGCAATAGACAGTGTGAATCCGAAGCCACGAGGAGGATAGAACCCAAAAGGGTCTCAAACTCAAAGGTGGAAGCATTAAAAGATCGGTCTTGATCTAGATATGTGACTGTAACACTTCATCAACTGAATTCACTTTAACATATACTGAAAATCGGATGGTAGCTATCATTCCAAAAGACATACCTGGCCAGACATGTTTGATGCTCATGGATGAAATTGGAGGGTGATAGGAAGCCTGTAAATGCATTCACCTGGGATTTCTCGAGCTCCTAGCCAAGGGGAGCAACTCTCTCCATCTCCCAGAAACCGTGAAGCCAACGCGTTCGGGGCCTGCAAATTGGAGGGTTGGACAAAATTGTGAGGACCTACAAATGCGTTCACCTGGGCTTTCTCAAGCTCCTAGCCAACGGGAGCAACTCTCTCCAGCTCCTAGAAACCGTGAAGCCAACGCATTCGGGGCCTGCAAATTGGAGGGTTGGACGAAATTGTGAGGAC
>LPNX010487615.1:44875-56358 GCA_001517045.1 Pseudotsuga menziesii | reverse complement strand
GGGTTAATTCTCAGACTCCATAGGCTCATACATGAAGAAAAGATTGATAGTATTTGGGGTTTTACAATTTACTCATCTTATTTAAACAGCTCCAACAATCACCCGAAAACAATGCTGCAACAATGGCAAGTGTGAAGAAAATCTCGTTAAGTTCTTTGTTTTTATAGAACTCTTAGACGTCGCTATAGCGATGGCAAACATTGACTTTTGCGCCCTAGGTCAACTTGACCGTTGTAAAAAGTCAACAAAAGACGGTGTCGTCACTATAAAGACGGTTAGGTGTGGATACAGCGACGTCCAAGAGTTTAGGCGTGGATACAGAGACGTCTAAGAGTCCAAGCGTGGATACAACGACGGCTAGGCATGGATACAATGACGCCTCATTCCAGTTACATCGGATTTTACACCAAAAAGTAAGAAATGTGGAAAACCTCCGTGGAAAAATCCGCGCTTTTGTACTAGTGTGAGTCATGGAGTTGAAGAAACTGGAGAAACCAATATCGTAGGTTGAAACAAAGGTGCCTGAAAGAAAGGCAAATGCCAAACAGTCTGATCTATGGGATATATATGTCTATATACAAATGATCTCCACAAATATACAAGGCGGACACAACATGTGTATAAATTATGCAACTATCATGACTGCACAATATTAAAAAAGGAGCCATGTAAAATCTAGAGGAGTCATGGCCTCAATGAAAAATGTGGATTCATGCTAAAAAATCAATCATAGCCACAAGAATACGAAGTGGATATATGTCTCAAAAAATTTCATATGAAGTTTGACACGGTCTTGCAAAACTTGGGCAATAGAAAAAAATTATGATGGTGCTATCAACCCAAGGTATTCAATTCAATCTGCCAAAAGGTACGAATCCTAACAATGTCAATAGAGGATTTGAAGTCAAACATGGAGGAAATTGTTTGATTACCAGTCATTGATAAAAATAGTTAACAAACATGCAGGAAACCACCAGTAGTGAAAAATGGTCCCCAATATACCTAATACATTCTAACAAGTGTGAATAAATGATCTTAAATTAAAACACTTGAAGAATCCATTGAGTAGAAGACATTAAGGTATTCCCTCTATCCAATAGTGATGGAAACTACCACTGACGACAAAAATCCCCAAGGTAGTATGAAATCTAAATCTCATTCCAATATTAAGATGTGTTGAATTCAATAGGAAGATATTCGTTGGAAGGAAGGCATTAAGGCATCCTCCATCATCCAAAACATGGGAAATCAATACTAATTGGATCTGGAACTAGTACAAATTTTTGTAACAAGGACCATCAAAGACTTGATGTAACGAACTCATACCAAGGAGTGGCTAGCATAAAATGTCAAGGAAACTACATAATGGAAGACACGGGTTTTATCCTTGTATGGTGAACATGACAGAAACATGACTCAAGAAGCTTTAGACAACAAAAGGACCTACGATACAAATTTGCAATGTAGGATACATTGACAGACTCTCCATATGATTGGAAGAGTAACCAATCGGAGCATTAGTAACTCTAAGATGAGAATTAATCCTAAAGCCAAAAAATAGAACCCAACTTTTGATAGAGTCAAGTTGTTGTTTTGTTCAAGGATGAAAAGACTTGCTTCCATGATATAAAAATCCATTTGAATAGACTTCCCTTCCCTTGTTTCTTGCAAAAGTGTAACAAGTCAAGGAAAGAAAACTCGATAATTTTTTCATTGTTGAACAAGCTTGAAGAAGAGATAGAATAATGCGTGATAAAGAACTGATCCATGGATTTTACAAGCTCAAATTAGTGGATGCTCAATGGTGTTTTCACAATTTGAGAGTCTGAAAATGTCAAAGAAGACTCCAGAGGGGAACGTTTTCATAAAATTAGTCTCGAAAGTCTGAAAATAGTATAAAACAATCCAAAGGAGAACTCTCTTGTTCAAGAGAACTAAGGTAATCCTTTTTCATAGTTAGTGGTCGAGGTCCGAAAAAGGGTTAAAATATCACCATATCGAGGCTCCTTCGAGAAAAAGCATAATGATTTTAGTTTAATGAACGTGAAGGAAAGAAATATCACTCGATGCTTTTGTCCTAAAGTTTTAGCGATCATGACAATGGAATAAAGAACACTTAGAATCTTTTTCATAGTTTTAAACCAGAGCACAAAAAAAAAAGTTAGCTCAAACAGGTTCCTTTTTCGTAATTTTAGTCTCCCAGGACCGAAAAAGAGATAAACCTATACCTAAAAATAATCTTCTAGCTATGATGAACTAGAGTATTCATTTTTCGTAAGTAATCCACATGATCCAGAAAAGGGTTAAACCTATACTAATGTGGATGATCTTTCACTTCCTTTAACAAGTTTGAAAGAAAAAGTAATTTCAACAATATAGTCATGTTTAGGGAGTTAGACCAGAGATTAAAGGTAACTCCATACTTTTTTCGTAAAGTTTTAATGAGCCCAAAAAAGTCAACTTGTGCCCCCCTTACTACTTTTAATGAGCTCGAAGGAAATATAGAAGAATTCTCTTAAGGAGAGGAGACGAGTA
This sequence comes from Pseudotsuga menziesii, assembly GCA_001517045.1. Taxonomy (NCBI): domain Eukaryota; kingdom Viridiplantae; phylum Streptophyta; class Pinopsida; order Pinales; family Pinaceae; genus Pseudotsuga; species Pseudotsuga menziesii. The sequence goes on along the minus strand of LPNX010487615.1, from coordinate 53,823 downwards.
TCAAGGGCATGTGAAACTAGTTCCAAGCACAAGGAACAAACCTAATCATAGCGCAAGGAACATGAGAAAGATAACGACACTCAGAGAGCATATTGTTAGCCCAATAAATCCCTCACTAAGCTCTACATGACCTACACCACCCAAGGACATCCATGCATGACCCTCATTTGACTCCCACACCCTCAAGAAGGCTTAAAAATATGAAAAAGGGCTTAAAAACCCCTAAAAAGAGCCAAACCAGCTCCCATAGGGGCTAAAACCCCTCAAAGGAGCTTAAAACCCCCAAAGGAGCTAAATATTGGGCGAAAGGGGATAAAATCCCAAAAAAGGGGCTAAAGGCCCAACCAGGGGCTTAAAACCCTAAAAATATTGAGAAAAAGTATAAATAGAGGGGTGGGGGTCAATCTCAAATCACTTCTCATCTCCCTATCATTACGCTGCCTGTGTGAGTGCCTTGAGACCATTTTCCTCTCAATCCATTCACCCTCCCTCTCCTCTAGTCCTCCATTGAGCCATAGCTCCCCATTCCTAAGAGAGGTGCTCTCCCAAGCTAGGGCATGGTGACCCCTTCCAACTAGAGAATATATACTTGTATTTTCATGTTTTTCCTTAGTTAGATTGTATTTTTCTAACATTATTTGTTTGCAGGTTTATTGCTTAACAGTTTCTTGCAGGTTTCCATTGATTGCTTATAGATCCTTTGGTTTTCTAACAGTTTGATGTAGGGTTGTGGAGCTTATCCCTAACCTTGTGTGAAGGGGTTTCATTTCGTTTTTTGTTTGTTTCTTTCTGTTCTTCCATTCTCACAGGAACCCTACCCTTCTATCCTATAGATAGAAGAGAGCCGTTCCTACCTATAGCAAGGGTGAAATCCCTACTACAGACTTAGTGACCATACTAGGTTGATCCCACAGGATCCCTGGGTTTTATTTTAGCATTTTAGTTTTATTTTCCCTAGTTTAGTTTTCTTTCAAATCTAGATTAGATATATCTTTTCCTACATTTTTAATTCATGCCGAGCCTCCTCAAGGCCAAACCAAGCCCATTTGGCCACAATACAGGTTACTATCAGCTGGATCTAGCTCAGATTCAAGAAATTTTCATCTTTTAGAGAAGATCACTCTTATTGGGCTGAAAGGTGTGATTAGGTCACTCATTCAGGCCCGAAAGGTGCAACCAAGTCGCTCATTTAGGACCAAAAGGTGCGAATTCATCCCATAATCCAGATCGTTTCTGTCTGTAGTTTCTGAGTGCCCCCCTCACCTGTTTTGGGGAAAATTTGGTGATCCCCTCGCCACATTTCCCCCGAAAAGAGTGATATGTCTCTCAGATTCGGATTTTTAAAGATTAGGGACTGTTAGTGCAGCTCAACCGCCTCTGTCCATCAAATATGTGCCTATTTCCTTTTAGTATATATTTAGTTTTTTACAGCATGTGTAAATCAATGTTAAATTAAATGGTTAATTGGTTAATGAATCTGTTTAAAGCTTGAATCAAAAAATTACTGTAGGTTTCAATTCTTAAGTTGAAATTAACATCTTGCCTAGCCCTTCCTCCTCTACCTAGTAATCACCCTTCGAGGTATTCTGGGATAAGACGAAGGGTGAAGCTCATATAGTACTAGGCACTTCACCTGTAATTTTTCTAAACCACTAAAAATGGGTGACCTAGAAGGTAGAGGGAGTGGAGACCGATGGGGGTTTCACAGCGTTCGCGTCCTCCCTGTTAACGATCTTGCATCCGAAGAGTGACCTGAGGATCTATGGATGGGATTAGTCTCATTGTGTGGACAACCTAGCACTCTTTCCTGGTTGAATAGAAATACAAGTGTAAGGCAGTCACCTAGTCAGGTTCAGATTCAGATTCAGGTATGGCATGCATTCAAATTTTTGTTTACAATTTACTGCTATGTTAAACAATATACTCACATTATAGGTTCTGAAATACAATCTCTACGAACTATTCATAAACCATACAAGCAGCCACTAAATGTAATAGAAGGATAAAACACATACGCACAAACCATACCACATAAAAACAACCAAACTAAGTTCATGACGCTGAGCTAGCCTTTAAAATTTATAATTTACACTAATTCAACAATCTACATTCTTTGAGGACATAAGTCCCTGACTACCTTAACCGTGGGAATTACTTGGGCTCAGACCAGAAACTCATTGTGAGGAGTACCATGGGAACCCCAAAGTAGCTGGCTGCTGAGAGGAATCGCTAAGCGAAATGGGCAATGACCCCCATCGATTGACTAGCACTCCCATGAGAAAAAATCCAAGCACTTTCTTTTGGTAGTCTTGGTGGCTAAGTGACCACCTGAAGCTAGTTGGAAGCCATAAAAACTGGGCTCCAAAATTCATTACCATATTTCACCACTTGACATACAAACCAGACATAATTGATCCCCCACGTTCTTCCTCACGCCTGAGAGGTGATCCACCACAGTTCGGGTCCTTGAACCAACACCATCAAGACCATTCTCAATGACCCTCTACACCATCAAAAGGCCACACAGCCTCTGATTCAGACTCAGAATCATACCAATCTAAGCCAGACCTGCATACTGCACCATCTAGCCCCATGGTTGGTGCAAACCTAGATCCATTATTCAGCTTGGTGATTGGTATTGGACCCATTTCCACACCCCAAATCACCACAAACACCCCTACTGGTGGTCCCAGCATGGTCATGCAAACTATCATAAGCCAGCTACCACCACCCATATTAACCAGTCAAGTTGTCCCACCTATAACACATGGGGGCAGTGTCCCTTCCACCCACACTGTCCCACTTGGCATGCCTAGGGGCAATGGCCCTTCCACTGACACTACCCCTCCTATCACACATGGGGGCAGTGGCCCTTCCACTCACACAGTTCCATTTACCACACTTGGGGGCAGTGGCCTGTCCACAACGATGCCACAAGTACCCCCAATTATGCAAGTGCATCATGTCCCTGCAAACCCCACCACCATTGTTTCCCCATCTCATATCAACCTTGGGTCAAACCTTCCTTTCATGGTACATCTCAGCTTTCCTGACTTGGCTCGGTTAACAAATGACCCTTTCCGCCATAAAAAATTTTGGCCTCCCATGCCAACCAAACATCTCTCAGACATTCCCAAGTTTGAAGGGAAGGCAGGGGAGTGCCCCCAAAACCACATCATGAAATTTCACCTATGGTGCTCATCAAATATCATCGTAGATGATTCAATCAGTCTCAGACTATTCCAACGCACCCTCACAGGTGCTGCAACCAAGTGGTACATTGAGCTACTACAAGAAAAATACCCAGATTTTAACTCCTTGCATTTCATGTTCCTGCAGTATTTCCAACTCCCCATTAGATACGATGAAGGGGTGGAGATCTTGCTATCTTGCTGTCAGAATACTATCACCCACATAACCGACCACATCCATGAGTGGTGACGATGCCATAGTTTGTGCAAGATTCAACTCGATGACAGGCTATTCCTAGATTGGTTCCTAAAAACTTTTCTACCACCTATAGCAAAGGATGTTGCATCTGAATGTCCCCAATCTGAAGAGGAGGCCATCTTAAAATCCCAACAGTTTGATCGGATCTATGCAAAGTTTGGATACCTTTACATTGTCATTCCAGACGCTCCCTATGCAGGCACCTCCTACCGGGATGCATCGGGGGCATCCCATGTCATAGATGGCATCATAGGTTCTATCTCCCACCTACCATAGCACTGTCTGACACCACCTACAATACCACCACAACCAAGCAACAACCCTAGTGTTTCCTACCAAAACCAAACTCGGAACCATGCAAGATTGATGTCCCAGTCCAGAGCCACAACTTCTTATGCACAACCTGCGCCACCACAGCAGGCCCACGTATTAGCTTAGCCGACATAGCAATATGCAGGACAAATTCCCACATTTATGGCACCTCCCCCCCAATTCTACTATGCACCACCTGTATAAGTTGCTCAAGCCCCCTCCCCAGATCCACCTGCTCCATTGGGATAGGTGTTTGTATAGCAAAACCGTACCAACTAGCCAGCCCCCATCAAACAACAAGGGCAAGCCAGGAATAACTAACCCCAAAACCAAGGAAACAATCAACTGTAGGGAGGCGGTCAACAACCAAATCCTCCCAACAATTTTGTGGCAAACCGTCCAGCCCAAAATCATCAATGACCAAATGCACCAAGACATAATGCTCCATTGCATACAAACCAATCGTGCACACTATGCAAGGTCTACGTGCACTACACACACAAATTCCCCTTTATGGGTCGTGCCAAGAAAGCCATTCATAATGAGGTTCAGCATGCTACCAATATAGCAGCCCAATCTCAACCCAAACTGGCACCACCAGGGCCCCCACCCATGGTCCTCCAAAACCCATTACCAGTCTAAGGACTAGTAGCAATTGCACCCTCTCCCCAGCCCAATCCCTATGCCCCCAGGGCACCTCTGATAGCAGAAATAGGTTTTCACCACCTGCTATCCATGACAACTGAAGAGGTCAATTTACATACCAGACAAGATCAGCACAGAACCAACACTGAACCCGCTGACACATCAGTGAAATCTATGTCTAAAGTAGCTAACGCACCTCTTCAGCTACCCCCTTTCCTTCCATACCCCCCATACGATGGGTCTCCAAAAACATCACAGCTAGAGCTGCTATAAGCTACAACATTGTGGATGATTTGTCTCAAACACCTACTGCCATGTCTGCTCTTAAGGTACTCAAAACTTTCCCAACACAATGAAAAGTCTTACTAGCCGCCCTTGGTGCTATAGACCCCTCTGACTCCAATTTGATCACATTTGACATGGAGAATGGATAACCGCAAATGCCATTAACCATTTCCTTCCAAATCCTAGTGTCTATCCAGAATCTGGTTGTGCACCGGTGCGTAGTGGATGAGGGGGAATCCACATGTGTTATGTCCACCTTAGTTTGGCAGAATCTTGGATCCCCAATTCTGCAACCATCATCTACTACTCTCCAGGGTTATGATGGAGACCCAACTAAATTCCAAGGAATCCTTCCTCATGTCCCTGTCACATTAGCCAAGAAAATAGTACTGATTGACATAGAGGATGTCAATGCTCAATTGGACTATAACCTTCTCCTCAGAAGAAGTTATATGTACGCCATGAGAGTTGTAGCATCAACTATTTTCCATCTCATGATGTTCCCCCACGAAGGGAAAATTGTGACGGTTGATCAACTGACTTATCATGATTCACAAGGGCTAACAGAACCTGCCAACGTTATCCTAACGATCAACACCATTGATCTACAAGGGCTAGCCACACTCGCCAATGTTATCCCTGTGGTCAACACCATGGTTGACAACATACACACCTCCCTATTGTTGAATGTGGGCCATGGTTGTTTTCCAATACCACCATGACGACTTCTTTCCCCTTAGTGTCACCATCACCGACACCAAATGAGACTGCAGACTTGTGCATGATCTCATCTAGCACTGCTGCACCCAAACATCAACCGCAGCTGTAGCCCCAACTGCAACCACAACACCATCTACAACCACAACATCATCAACATCCACAAGATCATCTGCAGTCGCAGCATTATGTGTAGCCACCACCACAACCTCATCCCCACATGCAACCATCAGGGAGTTATTTGGGCTCCTCCCTAGTCCACACAATTCCCTTCCTCTTTCCCCTACTTGGTGTCATGAGCAAGCCAGTAATGGCTCCCTTAAACTCACCCAGTTTTACATTGGGAATTCCAGTGTGGTACCTTGATCCACTGGCCCAAGCACCAATTCCCTAGGTAGTCATAACCCCCATGCAACCCATTGTAGTTGAATCTCTTCCTCCACCCAGCCCGCAAAAACCAACCACCACACCTGCACCACCCCACCCAAAAAGGGCTAGGGGAAAAAATGCGAAAGCTACTGCTGAACCTTAACAGATCTCGCCTTGCACCGTCTGTGAAGAATAGGGCCATACAACTCAAATATGCCCATAATTTTCATGCATTTGGATGCCATGGATACAACGAAACATCTCCTAGTGGTTGAACTCCCAAGCGGGCCAATAGTGAGAAAAAAGTCATTAAGAACAAACCATTCTTGCGCCCTTTGTGGATTGTATAGACACTATTCTCACCACTACTAAGACTTTTCCAAGTTCCTAATGGCTCTAGCCAACCTTCAACAACATTCCCTTGAATCTAAGATCACTTTGATCGAAGAAGTTCACCCCCACCTCCTTCTTTGGACACCATGTCCATTTACATGATGTCCAATTCTACAGACCCTCTTGTCTCCACCATCACCAACGGTCCATCAGACCTGTCTCTTCATTGCTTCTGTAATTAAGAGGAGATACTTGCAGCCTTAACTGCCCTGAAATACCCATGGGACGACATGCACCATTGCTCGTTCTTCCTCCCTGAAGAACTTGTGTCGCAGTCTAACCAGTTTTCCATGGAAACCAAAGATTTCATTCATGGGAAAGTCGACTGGTTCAAAAATCCCATTCCAGCACCAGATTCCTTTGAAGAAGGGAACATGGCCAACATTTCACCAACCATCAAAATCAACATCTCAACAAATCCTAAGGTTGTTGAAGAAATCATGCTGGGGGCATCTTTCTCCCCGGAAGAAGTCACTGCCTACAAAGCTCTCTTCCAAGAATTCCGCGACATATTTTCTTCGTCTTACATTGAAATTCCTGGGTTGGATCCATCCATTGTGGAACACTTCATTGACATAGGGCCCTATGTGGCCCCTGTGCACAAAAAGAAATGGCCCATCCATCCTTCCAAAGATGCTTCAGTCAAAGATGAAATTGAGAAGCTACGCACAGCTAGCTTCATTTACCCCATTGCGTACACCACTTGGGTTTCCAATCCTGCTCCTGTGAATAAAAAATAGGATACCATATACATTTGCACAAACTTCCATGATATAAATGGGGCATCTCCCAAAGACAACTTCCAAACACCCTTCATCGATCAGATTATCGATGCATGTGCATGATAAGAGGTATTTTCCTTCATGGACGGTTTTTTCGGATATAACCAAATCCAGATCCGGAAAGAATATTGTTACAAGACTGCATTCACAACCTCGTGGGGTACATTCACCTCTTGAGTAATGCCCTTTGGTCTGAAGAACACTGGAGCCACCTTCTAGCGTGCCTTGACATATTGTTTCCATGACCTAATCCACATCATCTTGGTCTACCTAGACGACCTTACCGCTTGATCACCAAAATGAGCACAACATATAAACGACTTGTGGAAAGTCTTTTTGTAATGTAGAAAGTACAAAATTTTCCTTAATCCCCTAAAATGCATTTTTTTATCTCAGCAGGCTGCCTACTTGGGTTCATCATATCTCACAAAGGGATAACGATAGAGCCTCTCGAGGTTTAGGCTATCCTTGATCTTCCTTCACCAAAAACTAGGCACCATCTACAGAGCCTCTAAGGCAAGGCCAAATTCCTTCACCGCTTTGTACTAGATTATGCAACAAAATCCCATGGATTCATTCTCCTACTCCACACAAAAATCCCCTTTGTTTGGGATCTGTAAGCACAAGAATCGTTTAATGCACTCAAGTAAGCCCTGCCTTCTGCACCATTACTCTCAGCACCAGAATTCACCCAATATTTCATTCTCTATGTGTCAGCCTCAGAAAATTCTATTGCTGGATTCTTGGTCCAAGAAGACAATGCTTTCCATTAACACGTGATTTATTACATCAGTCAAAAGCTGACAGGTCCCCAACTATGATATTCACCCGAGGAGAAATTATCCCTTCCTATCATCTTCTCGGCTCAAAAGTTGTGCCACTACGTCATTTCAAACCATACTCATGTAATGGCTGATTCAAACCCAATGTGGTACCTCTTAAGCTGTCGCCTTCTACAAGGTCATGCGGCTAAGTGGGTAGTTGTCCTCCAAGAATTTGACTTAGAATTTCTTTCTCCAAAAACCACAAAGGCACTCGCGTTGGCCGTGCTCATGACTGATCCGCCCCCATTAACCGCATCATCCCCACCCAAGGATGACCTCCCTGATGATTTCCTATTTGTCATATCCACTGAAGACCCATGGTATGGGGACATCCTTCTATATTTACGAACATAGAAGTTTGCAACACACTTGAACCATGAGGATAGGCAACACATTCGACATCAAGCCATTCACCACCTATTGATTGGAGATGTTCTATATCGTCAAGGCATTGATACCATCCTATGTCATTGCCTCATCCATGATGAGGCCAAAACCATCCTCAACGACTGTCATAGCGAAGCCTGTGGTGGCCACCTTTCAGGTCTGGCAACTGCCCAGAAGATTCTACGTGTCAGCTACTTCTGGCCTGCCATCTTTGCTGATTACATAGAGGTAGTCAAGCATTGTCACAACTGTCATCTCTTTTACCCAAAGGCAAGAACCCCCCCTGCACCGTTACACCCCATAGTCATAGTTGGTCCCTTCTACAAATGGGCAATTGACTTCATGAAAATCAACCCTGCCTCAACCAACGTTCATAAATACATCATTATGGCAGTTGATTACTTCACTAAGTGTGCCAAGGCCATGCCCACATTTGATTGCAAAAGTGAAACGGCAGCATGATTCTTCTTCAACCACGTTATTTCACGATTTGGTGTCCCTAAACAGTTGGTCTCAGACCATGGAAAACACTTTGAAGATGCTGTTTGGGCTAAGCTTTCAACCATGTTGAAATTTTAACACCATTACTCATCTTTATACTACCCCCAGTGTAACGGCCAAGTTGAAGCAATCAACAAAATAATCAAAACAATGCTCCAAAGGATGGTAGGAAACCATTAAACCAGCTGGCATCACATGTTGTTCTCTACCCTATGGGCTTATCAGACATCCACAAAAAATGCAACCTTATGTGGATATCTAGGCCACCACAACTCTTAGAGAA
>LPNX010487615.1:0-44741 GCA_001517045.1 Pseudotsuga menziesii | reverse complement strand
TATATATATATATATTACCACAAGTCAAGGGCAGCACCATTAGCTGCTAATCCAAAGTCACTTGGAACCTATTTGAGACACCTCTCACACCTCCAAACTCCAATTTCTATCTTCTAGTGAGACCATCATCTCATGTTTAACAAGTAATTTTTAGGACCACTTCCCAGAAGTTACCTCGATGTACAAGACACATCATGGTGATACAAGTGTCTTCGGACTTGTACTTGCATCACAATTGCCTACCGCCACTGATGCGGGATCCCAGGCCACCGCCCGGAAGGCACATCATTTTTATTTCAGCATATAGCTATCTAATCTGTCCACTACACCTTATGTGGATATCTAGGCCACCACAACTCACACACAGCTCTCCTGACCTCTATCCGAGAGCCACCTCGATTTGCATGCCTCTACCGCACCACCTCGCGTTCCTTTGCCATGATCTATCTCGTGCATGTATTGGTATGTTTAAGAGTCACATGCTCTATCCATACTACATGGATGACCTTTGGACCACTGTCCACCATGCCAACATGGGACACCACCTGTGCCACTGCAATCGGTTGACCATATTGGAATTTCTTTTAAGCTCTTTTCTGACTCCTAAAAGAATGAAAAGATTGTCAAGCATAGTTGCTTCCTTTCCCGCTCGTTAAAGCATAGGAAAGGGCATCTACATCATCTTGTTTATCTCCTTTTGCGGACTATGTAGACCATCAAATGAAAAGGACCACCTTGGCACATTCAAGCCAAGATTGTTCCCCTCCACATCCTTTTATGCTTTCTTAGGAAGAGGGGCCAAACTTTACAAAAAAGCTCACCATGGGTTTTTGTTAAGATCTTTTCTAGCCTTCTCATTAAGAAAATATTGGTGGGAAAACTTGGTTTCATTCATGATCGTAAAAGTATCTGAATGACCATCCAGTCAGTATAGATTTAACCTTTTCTAGCCTGACTGGACTACTAATGATAAAGAAGTCTCTCATCCCCTAAAGGATGGGTGAGCTCTCCTGTGTATACTTTTATCCTTTTTCAGACACAGGAGACTACCAACGAAAAAGAGCCCCCACTGGAGTCTTCTTCATGCTTTCAGACTCTCTAAAATTGAAAGCACCATTGAGCATTTACTTTCTCGGGCTCACAAAAAATCCACGAGATCGTACCACAACGGTGTATTTAGACACCACCCCATAGATAACAGTTTGGCAGCATTCCCACTTTGGGTCTCCTTTGTTCAGATTACTATGCAATGTGTCTTCCTTTGATCCCATTAATATCAAAAGTGTCTACCTACTCCAAGTATTTCCCATCTGCAGTAACATTCCTAGTATTACAGCTATGATCCCTTTCCCATGAGTTAGTTTCATTTGTTTCCTGGTCTGCCCTGACGTTATACACTGAAAAAAGGAAGTTTGAGTCCACTACACTCCCTCTACCCCTATTCAACTCCTTCCCTACCCCCCCCATTCAGTGGGTCAGTCCTCAGATTGTCTCACATCTTTCGGTTATCTCCCTTACACTTCAGGTCAAGGAAACACCATTTCCTTAACCAGGGGTGGGTCTCCCTCTGTCGACGACAACACATGTATACCAGAGGATAGACCTAGAGGTCCTTATATCCTAGTTTCATTAACCTCATTGATGAGTTCCTTGGACCAGCTGAGGGGAGTCCTTAGTGCCTCTTAGGATGGTTGTTTCTCACAGGCTTGACTCCAGTTACATCATCGCACCATTGATATTAGTATAGGGTATTGGTCTATACAGTATTTGGTAGAAGACCCCGGATGTCACTTGACTCTAGCACATTGATGATTCTATTTGAGGGATCCCAACAGGTTCATATCCCTTGTGATTTTTGGGTTGCGTTGGAGACAATGTTCAGAAGCCCCAACAATGCTTCTATATAGATTTATGATTGATGTAGCATATTTGTACCACAGAGACTCTGAATCTCCATCAATGAGTCCTTATAGCTATGTACCATTCTAGATCCAGCAGGCCATCAGTCATGAAGATATAGCATTCCATGAGAATGCCATGGGTCCAATGTAACATTCCTTCATATCAGTATTGTATTCAGCCTCTCATTGAGGAAACCACTATTGCAACAATAGTTGTACATGATCGGTTCTTATATTATAGAGCTTAGATCACATTATTCTTTTGACATCGTTACGAGCATGGGGATGCCTGCCTCAGCCATATACATGTCACACATTATTTCTATCTCACCCATTGATGGGAACCATATTAATACAAAAAACAAAAGCCACCATGCCCCAACCCAGGAAGCACCAGCTCTCCCCAAGAAAATCCTATGATGTTCGTCAGCCATACGATGAGCTCTTGCCCTCACACATCAGGGGGGAATCTGTTAACCCAAAAAATTCCTCACTAATCTCTACATGACCTACACCACCCAAGGACATCCATGGATGACCCTCATTTGACCCCCACACCCTCAAGAAGGCTTAAAAATATGGAAAAGGGCTTAAAAACCCCTAAAAAGATCCAAGCTAGATCCCATAGGAGACATTAGTTAGTGATACTCACATAGTTCCAGTGTTGAAAATTTTGAAAAGTGTTCCTGTCGAGGTAGAGTCTGGAAAACCCCTGAATATCAATCCCAGTCTTGCCCCAGATGAACAGGAATGCCTAATCACTCTCTTAAAAAAACACAAGGGGGAATTTTCCTGGGAGTACACAGACATGAAATGCATCCCTTCTAATTTGTGCACCCACCACATTTATATCAAAAGTGACTCCCAGCCTATGTGCCAGCTTCAACGAAGAATGAATCCAAATCTTAGGGACATAGTGAAGGAAGAAATTCAGAAACTCTTGGAATCAGGATTTATATATCCCATTTCAGACAGTGAGTGGGTCTCTCCACTCATGATAATACACAAGAAGAATGGTAAATGGAGAGTCTGTGTGGACTATAGAGAGCTGAACAAGGCAACAAAGAAGGATCACTATCCCCTACCTTTCATCGATCAAGTACTTGATACCTTATCTAGGAAGAAGTTTTTCTCCTTCCTAGATGGGTTTAGCAGGTACAATGAAATCCAGATTGCTCCTGAAGACCAGGATAAAACTACCTTCACCTGTCCCTGGGGAACTTTTGCATACAGAGTACTTCCCTTTGGATTATGCAATGCACCAGCCACATTTCAAAGAGCTATGATTGTCATCTTTTCAGAATTGGTTAATGATAGCATGGAAATTTTCATGGATGATTTTACCCCTTATGGAAAAGACTTTGAAGAAGCATTGAAAAACTTGGAAAAGGTTTTAACACACTGTGAGTAGACCCAACTATATTTGAGCACTGAAAAGTGTCATATGATGATGAGTGAAGGGGTAGTTTTGGGGCATTTTATCTCTGCTGATGGCATTCAGGTAGACCCCTCTAAAATCAAGGTAATAAAAAACATACCTACTCATGGAACTCAGAAAGAAGTGCACAGTTTCTTAGCGCATGCTGGATATTACAGAAGATTTATAGAAAACTTTTCCAAACTTGCCTCTCCTTTGTTTTGATTGTTAATGAAGGATGTGCAATTTACTTGGAATGAGGCATGCCAGACAACATTCATTAAGCTTAAGGAGAAGCTATCCATAGCTCCCATCCTAAGAGGGCCCAATTGGGCCCTGCCTTTTCACATTTCTTCAGATGCCTCTGATACCGCCATTGGAGCAGTTTTAGGAAAGGAGGGTGGTCAAGCACCTTATGTAGTTTATTATATTAGCAAAAACTTATCCCCTACTGAACTTAATTATACTATTACCAAAAAGGATTTTTTATCCATTGTTTAATCCATTAACAAATTCTGACGTTATATCACTAGATCTCCTACCTTTGTGCACACTGACCACTCAGCCATCAAGTATATAATGAATAAACCTGTTACAAATTCTCGGGCAACTAGATGGCTATTATTATTTATAGGAATTTGATATCACCATTATAGACAGACCTGGAAAAGAAAATGTTGTCGCTGATGTCTTATCTCCTTTTACTAAAAGTGATGATAATATGCCTGTTGAGGACTCTTTTCTAGATGAACACTTATTTGCAGTTTAATCTCACTCCCCTTGGTATGCAAATGTTGCTAACTACTTGGTTGCAGGGAAGCTTTTGGCACATTTGTCAAAAAGAGAAAAGAAGAAAATTATTCAACAAAGTGCCAAGTATTGTTGGATATATGGTCATCTCTTCTACACAGGCCTTGATCTTGAGATCAGAAGATGTGTAAGAGAAGATGAAATATTCCATATTCTGAAGGCATTCCATGACAAGCCTTGTGGGGGAAATTTTTCAGACAGGAGGACAGGACACAAAGCGCTAAGAATGGGCTACTATTGGTAGACCCTTTTTCAAGGATGAAAAAATATATGCCCAGTCTTGTGAAAGCTGCCAGAGGATGGGCCAACCTAACAAATTGGATCAAATGCCTCTTCAAACACAACTGGTGGTTGATCCTTTTGACAGATGGGCCTTAGATTTTGTTGGTCCTATTAGCCCTCATTCCAGGAAGAAATCCTACATCTTGGTTTGTACCAACTACATGACAAAATCGGTAGAATTTGTGGGTTTGGTGAAATCCAATGACTAGGCTGTGATCGATTTCTTGTATGGTGAAAGTCAATGACCAGGCTATGATCGATTTCCTGTATGGTGAAATATTTACCCGTTTCAGAGTACCCAAGGAAGTGATTACAAATGGAGGACCTCACTTTGTGTTGCATCAATTTGAAGCCCTGCTAAGGAAGTACCATATTCAGCACCAGATAGCATCACCATACCATCCCTAGGCCAATGGCCAGGTGGAAAGCACTGACAAAGCTATTGAAGCCATATTTACCAAAACAGTCAGGAGCCATCGTAGAGACTGGGCTGATAGAATTGTGGAAGCATTGTGGGAATATCGTACTACTTGGCGCAATACTACAGGTTTCTCTCCTTATGACTTGGTGTATGGGAAAAGTGTTGTCTTCCCCATTGAATTTGAAATCAAGACTTTGAAGATAGCTACAGAGGTAAACTTAGATCTGACTGAAGCCCAGGAGAGAAGATTGAATCAATTGAATGAACTTGATGAGAACCATTTAGCTGTTGTGGATAAGAAAGTATTAATCTAGAAACATAGATCCAATTGGCACGACCAATTCATCAAAAAGAAACTCTTCTACAAAGGAGTCTAGGCATTATTATACGATTCAAGATTCAAAAAGGACTTCAAGGGCTGCAACTGTACCATAAGCCCATTTCAAAAGACGCATTCACTTTACAGATTGCAGCTGATCCGAAATACCAGTTAGAACAAGGGCAGGAATCTTTCTCTGCCCATGTTAATATTTAGATAATCACTGTAAATATTACATAAATTTTTGTACATAAATAAATTGATATTTTTACTATTATTTTTATCTTTTTCCTTTGCACTTGATCCATTTTTTTTTAATAATATGTGCAAGGATGCGCCTAAGGAGAAATGGTCATGATGGGGCCTATCGACTAGGATTGTCTTTTTGTAACTTCCTACATCAGAAGAAAAATCCTCGAACAAGTTCGTTGCAACTGCAACACCATAATACTTTGCCTATTTTTCCATTTTTCTGTAGTTGCAACATCGTATAATACCTCCCTTTACCTCGTTCTGTGTAGCTGCAACATCGTAAAATGTTGCCTATTTTTCTGTTTTTCTGCAGCTACAACACTATAAACTCCCGCCCTTTACCCCATTCCACGCAGCTACAACAACGTAAAATGTTGCCTATTTTTCCTTTTTTCTGTAGCTACGACATCATAACTTAATGCATTTCTTTGATTCCGGCAGCTGTGACATTATTTTAGTTTTGTCCATTTTTACCTTTTCCGGCAGCTGCAACATCATTCCATTTTTACCATTTTTACCTTTTTCGGCAGTTGCGACTCCGCCAAAAAGGGCTGATTTTTCTATGATTCACAGTTGCAACTCCATCAAAGTACTTGATTTCTCTATGGTCCGCGACTGTGACTCCTCCATTATTGGCAGAACTCTTTGCAGTCTTGGTTAGCGATTCCTTTAGATCTTGCACCAATTCCTGATGCTGACGATTTGTATTTACTTCGTAGCATTCATTATGTTTTTTACAACATTGACATGATGGTTTTGGTCCGCCGGTGGAAAAGGTCATTACAACACGCCTGCAATAATGATCAAATTTAATGGCTTCACTTCACATGCTTTACTATTCTCAAAAGTCACCATTCATCGCATATTTTTGAAGGTATGGTTCTGATTATGTACTGCGTTAACTAGATTTGAAAACATTAATCATACCTTCCTTTCTGTGCCCATTATTACACCTACATACCATTAACTGTCCACTCGTACGAATTAATGGCCATTTAAGTTACCTGATAATCGCCACCTTTCCTAATTTGGGATAAAATTCCAAACATTTCCATGCTCTTAAACTTTCTGAATTTACCCAACTCCACTCTCAGTTGTTCACACATACTCTGTTTTTTAACCTCCATTGTTGGGACATGTAATCTATCGGACTGATAAAGAATTCTAAACTCAAAAAAACATGGGTATCCCATCTCAGCATGAACCTCCAAATACGCGAGAATTGAGAAGAAATGCTGAAGTTTTTCATATTTTTGAAGTTGTGGGCTGGATTGAATTCTTCCAACACCTGAATGGGTTTCATCGAGAGATAGCTCTACAATTTTCCTTAAATCTTACAGAAACCCACTTAGAGGTTCGAGGGCTACGTATAGAAGTCTCTGAAGCAATAGTGGCTGAAGTCACCATCCTTCCTTAGGTAAGAAGAGCCTGGTTTGGTTGAAGAACCCCCAATGCTACTGTAGTACAGGATTTTCTAATAGAGGGGAAGAAAATTCGTCAGTCAAGGTTATAGTCATTGCCTCGGCCATGGGATCAAGTAGCAGTTTTCCTCAAGAAGTATATCACCTGTGAAGGTAGGTATCAAACTATTTATTATTCTGAACTTCCTCTATTATCTCATCTTTGCCATAGAGCCTTACTAAACATTCTATTTTATCTATTTAATGACCTACACCATATGGCGGGGTTTGTTAGAACAACGAAGCACCAAAAATCCTCCCTTGCCCACCATGGCCTAATCAAATTAATAATTTATGGGCCTTAGCTCAAAGGAACCAAACCTAGGAGAAATTCACAGGTCAAATTCAGATAAACCAGGAACCCGCCCTTTTTCCTAGTGTTCCAATAGAGGAATAAGTAGAAGTACTTGTACTCTTGGGGGCTGTTCAAAATCAAGAGGAGCCTGCAAATGTATAGTTGAGGGGATATGAGGATAAATAGGAGGATTAGAGTCCCTCCAATTCAGTTGGGGGGGGGAATGAGACTAGATCGGATGATCAGTCAAATGACCAAGCAGAAGAATTGGAGGAAAATGCACAAGAAAACCCTGTGCAGAAATTAAATAATATGGAAGCTCTGACAGTAGAGGCTGAAGCTGGAGCAGCATTAGATGTTGCAGCAGCTGAAGTCGAGGATGTTAGAGCCATGATAACAAAAGGAAACAAAGAGGTGTTTACCATTGAATCTTCCCTTGAATGGGGGGGAACTCTGATTGAAGAAGAATAGGAAAATGTTGAGACAGAAGATATCCCTTCCACATCAGCTGGAAATATGGAGATTCCTACACCATGGAGGAAAAGAAGGAGATCAAAAGAAGAGATACATGCATCACCACCAATAAGAAGAAAAAGAACCAGGTTAGTTACAGCAGCTCAAGCAACATGGGAAAGATAGGAAACCCTAGAAGCACAGATTGAATTCCCCATTCTGAGACCCAAAGCAAATGATGCCCGACAGGAACCGGCTGCAAAAGAACCTCAAATTGAGGGATTTCTGTATGAAAATGTTCTATTAAAAGAAGAAGTACAATCACTTCAGAAATAACTAGAAAAATGGAAGGAAGCATGTAGGAAGCAAGTAGAAAGGAAGCTGCACACACTGGTTGAAGCTGCAGACCGATTAGAAGGATCACCTCCTGCTGAGGATGGTGAGGAGGAAGAAGGAGTGGTATGCCATGTGTGTGGAGAAATATTTAACCAGTCAGGCTACAAATTCATAGTTCTTGCCTTTGTGACACAACAACCCCTACCTGCAGCTATGGAAGAACAAGGACAAGAAGAATCAAAGATAGAAGTGGGGGGTGCAGAAATGATCCCTTGTATAGAAAAGGGGGAAAATGAACAATTACAGTCACAGCCAACAAAAGAAGGACAATTTGATTGGAAGGATGGTGAAGCTCCCCAAGAGAAACTCCAGCAAAGGGAAGTAGCAGATAAACAGGGTGCTGATACATAAGAACCAGCATTTCCAAATATTCATGTTGAAGTTGCCACCCAAATTGGGACAGATGAACCAAAGGCTAAAATTATTCCTGATTTTATTGAAGAAGTCTATTCCATGACTCCTGAACCATCTCAGGGCACAAAACTAATAGAGATGGAACCCCAGCGACAGGATGATGATGAAGTTGAATAGGGTGTTGATACACAAGAACCAACATCCCTGAATATTGTTGTTGAAGTTTCCACCCAAATTGGGAGAGATGAACCAAAGGTTGAAAATATTCCTGAATTTAACGAAGTCTGCTCTGTGACTCCTAAATAGTCTCGGGACACAAAATTAATAGAAATGGAACCCCAATAGCAAGAAAATGAGTAAGTTAACCAGGATGTTGTCACACAAGAACCAACATCCCTAGAAATTTTTGTGGATATTATCAGGTAGCAACAAGAAATCAATCTTGAAAAGGACATAATTCCTGATTTGGATTTAGGAGAGGATGAACAAATGCAATCACAATCCTTGAGGGACACTGAAATCCTCGAAAAAAAGATCCATACTGCAGAAGACATGGAAGCAACTCTACAACCCTAGCAACATGAAGAAATAGAAGGGCAGGGCTCTATTACATAAGAACTAGCGGCCTTGCATCCCCCTGTCGAAGCTATAGCTGACAATTAGGAATATGGGGAGAACAAAATTCAAGAAGAGGTTATTACACAAGAACCAACACCTTCACAATTAGCTGTTGAGGTTGCTATAGGAGAACTCCAAGGAGAGGATGCTGTTACAAAAAACCAGCATCCCCAGAAGTTGTTTCGGAGGCACCTATGGTTGAAGTTGTTGCAGGAGAAATTCAAGGAAATGATGCTGTTACACAAGAACCAGCACCCCCAAAAGTGATTTCAGAAGTATCCAAGAAAAGAGTATAGGATGTTCAAATTGGAACATCAGATGATTAGGTATGGACTCAACATCCTCAAAATTTTGTCAATTTGGATTTTGATAATGAAGAACATGCTGAAGATGAACAAATCTTGAGGCTGACAAAAGAACTCTCAATATTGAGAATATAAGTGAGGAAGTGGAGGAATGAGGTGGAGAGGTATCAAGAAGGGATGAATTCTCTCACTGAACATAGGAAGACCATCAGGGAATTGAAGGAAAGGTGGGCAGAAGAACTCATGTCCCAGAAACTCCGTGGTGAAGAGTTACATAAGGAGCTAAAGGAGCTGAAAAATTTCAAATCCATGCAGGTGGAAAATATCAGCTGTATACTCTTTCTCAGGAATTGTTGGGTACCATAGTACCATCCTCCTCTTACCCTATGTTTTTATTTGAGCAGTTCATTTGGTTTAAACTAAGGGCTATAAAAGAAGGGAGACCATATGAAATAGCGACCTTAGCTAAATTCCTGGAAACATTTTTGGAAAGTGACTTTGAGGAGCAAAAAGTTTTTTGTGAGCTTTATTTGCATGAGTTGGCTTGTCCCTTGGATCGCCATTCGAATCCTATCCCTTTATCAGGTGATGTTTAGCTAAGGGATTTTTCCTCCTTTGTTAGCAATCATGTTCAATGGGAAATATCCTTCCAAACTTTCTCTCATAATGAGTCCCACTCTAACCTTTGGATTTGAAGTGAACCTCAAAACCCTCATCTTCTCCTTGCTTGTCATCAGAATGTACTCTCGTGTCCTGTCACGTCCCCATGCCTCCGACTGGCAAAGAGGACGCGATCTCCATGGCGTTAACCATGCAGGCTACCAACCCCATGAACATGTGCTTGAATAAAAATTGCATAGACATAATGCTTAAACAAAAACCCTGAACTAAAGTATGCACACATGAATGTTTATCATGCACATATGCAATTATTCAACATACATAGCTACAGTTATTTATCATGCACAGCGGAATCAACATGCATTCATTCAAGCATTCATTCAACATGTTCAACAGTATCATTAACCAGAATATAGTTGCATAAGTAAAATGGACAAAATCACATATCTTATGATGAACTCGATCCGCAACCAGCTACATCACTGCAACGTTCCACACAACCATAGGCCAGCGTGCTCCTTAATCTCTCAGCAACGCTGCCACCCTTGATCTTGGCATGATTCTCTAAGGAATAAGGGAACTAGCAGGCTTACACATATCCAAGGATATACAAAACATAGCCAAGCCAACACAGTTGGGTTTATTAGGCCATCAAGGAGTGGGAAAGGATAAATGCTAAGCTGGTGAGCTCATTACAGAGCCAAGAACACCTACACCAAAGCTAGCCTGACCTCTAAGACACCCAATCACATCCAACACAAGGAATCAGTACCTTCTCTGCTACATAGTCCCTCAGGCCCTGCATTCCCTTCCAGTGCTATTCAGGGGTGATGGAGAAGAAGGCCAGCCCTCTAGCTCTGTCTGTGTGGTTTCCAGCCACCAGGTTTATCAAGCAACCCAATCCCCCATCCCTGATCCCAATATAGTCAGAAGACCAACCATTGCACTCAGGCAATAAATCCCCTGTTTACAACGTAATACAGGGAAGACAATTTCCGAGTCATTCTGGCCCTATCATGGCCAAAATGACTCTCAAGCGAAATTGCAATAGTCCCAAAAATGTAAGGAGGACCACGACAACATAGCCAACAATGTGGGAAAATAACAGTCCTGAAATGTATCAGTGAGCACAACTCACAACAAACGTGGGGAACACATCCCGTCCTGGGCAACGGAATCACTGAGAAAACACATAAAGACCACGCAGAGGAAGAGAGAAAATACCGAATTTCAATCTATGCGTGAGATGAGCAGCAACCCAGAAGACGCGAAATCGGAAGTACGTGAATGACAACCACAATGCAGGACCCACAAATCAGTCCGTGGGGAAAGGATACAACCACAGCATCCGCGATTCCGCAGGGAGAAGAACGACGTGGGAAAACCTGGAAATTCCTGTGCATAAGAGAATGATGAACAAGAAAAATGGTCCCTGCGTGAGGATGAGCAACAATGGCGAGGACGTGAATTTGGAGGGCGTGGGTGTTCAGCACAGGCATGGAGAGAAGATGAATGTCTGTGTGAGGGATGGCAGTCATTTTTTCCCAGCCATAGTGAATTCAACCATGGTGGAGTGTGCGTGTGGGTGAGGACTGACAGTCCTGCCACCCCACTCTCAAAACAATTAACTGCCTTAACCACCAGCAGCAATTCTTCAATGAAAGTGGTTGGGTAAGGCAAAGGAAAGGAAGACACATGGATTTTCACCCCATTGGACAAGGTTTGACAAATTCCCCCACATCCTTATCCTTGTGAAAATCATGCCCCTTTCGATTTAGTTTCCGTGATCGTAGCTGGTCGGATTCATTTAATTAATTATAGATGCATATTTACATGATGACGAACATAATATATGCCGCATTTCCCGATATACCATCGGTTACAGGTTTAAATCCAAAACATAGCATAATCGATCAATGGTGGGGCCTTGGCCTTTAGCTCCACACCATGATCATTTACAATATATATACATTATATACATCTAATGTAACGGGGTCAAAACTGAGGTGTTACATGTCCCATCCAAACTCACCAGATAATGGAACTTCAAGAAAATATTATCTCTACTTGTGTCAGCCAGATTTCCAAGCATCAACAATTGGCTTTGGAAGGTAGCCAACATAGATGGCAGGCTGCCTCTTCAACCCTGAGAAATAGGGATCCCTACTATTACAGGAATTTTAAACATGCACTTTCCAGGGTCGAGGGATATGTTGGATGCATGAAGGAATGTGGAGTTAATTGGCTAAGACTCAAATTCAAATTTCCTCTCATTTGGTGGCCAGCAAAACCATGCAAGGAAGACTTCTCATTAACAAAGGCAGAAGAGCAGAGGTGTTGGAGATATTGGTTTTTCCATAAGGGATTCTTGGAAAAATAGGGGACGCCTGAATTCCCATATAACTTTTCTTCTCTCCATGAATGAAGTACAATGCCAGATTCAAATTCAGACTAATGGAGGTTGCTGCATGGGGACATGCAACAAGACAGTTGGGGGGAGATGTTGGGCCCATAAATGACCCCTTTTTAGCCACCTTTACCTACCTCTTTTTTCCTCATCCTACTCTATTATGTACACTAAATATATGTTTTTCCTTCACTCAGTTCGTCAATTCATACAGGTATGGTTGATCATTGTCTTATTTTATTAATGATTACGATTGTTGTAATTAGGGCTTCACATCTTGAATTATGCTAACATATGGTGGTTTTACAAAGATAATTCAAGATTTAAAGGATATAGGTGTAGAGGGATGAACATGCCAAGAGAGGGATGAACATTTATCGCTGATATGATCGCCATCCATTACATCGCTGCCCAAAGAACGCAGTCCAAGGATACTATTCCATGCGAGCTGTACAAAGGTAGATGCAACAGGCTGCAATAGATTCGGAGGCAACAGTGCACTGCTACTCAAGAATAGCTGCAATCTATGGAGTATCTTCTCAATTGATCATGATTGTCATTTTTGGCTCGAGTAATAGCCTTCCTATATTTTTTGCTTTCATCTTGCCACAATTGTAACAGCTTATCGTAATTGGGGAATCCTGAAAATTAGAGATCTTCATGGCTTCCCAATAATAGTGGGAAGATGTTATGATTGTAATTGTATAAATACTGGGAACTATTCCAAGCCATGGGTTGAAAAATTAATCAAATTTATTGTATAAGCTGTGACTGAGGTTGTGTGTTCATCTGCCATTTTAATACAAGGAGTTTGATTCTTCAGATCTTGGTGTTTTAACATGTGCTACTTCCAACATCTCTTTATGAAGGTTGGGCACACCTTCCCACAGGGATTGCTGAGTTAATTAGGTATTTATTCTGTTGTGTGGTTTGGATTTTGTGATAAATTCCTTTATTTACAATGAGCTGCAACAATCATTGATTTGTTGTGTGTTCATTTGAATGATCAGTAATTGCATCCCTTGTAAACTGCAGTGGTGTGGTGTGATAGTCGACTGTGTAGATTAACTTTCTCTTATGAAACTGTGTGATATTTGTGACAGCCTTGTTCATCCCTAGTTCTTTCAATTGTTGTTTTCTTTAGATCCTTGCAGTTTATTCCTTCACATTTATAATTGTAGAACTTAATTCCTATACTTTGAATTCCTAGATTAAGTCGAATCAAGATAGTTGAGATGGATCTTTATATGGTTTGGTAATTAAGGATTTAACTTTCTGCAAAAGTAATCTAGATATTTTTTTCCTGAATATTTTGATTCTAGATTAAGGATTGTAAGAAGTTATTTGTGATTGCATTCTTAAGAAGGTAAGATAGATTAAGTAGATTATGGGATGATTTCAGCTGAATAGGAAAGTAGGGTCATTCATTTATAGTATCAGCTACTTAGTGTTTAAGCATATACAGTGCACATTATCCTTGAAATAAATGACTTCCCTGGGTTGATAATTTATATTGAACACTCTGTATGTTGGCTTTAATTAACTTGCATATAGAGTGCCCAACAGGGGAAAGTTGCATTGTTTCCTTCATCTCTTGCAATACCCCGGGCAATCTTTCCTGAAATAAAATGTTATATATTTCTTCCATCAAAAAATTCATAAAATTTCAATAATTATGGGTCATTCAATCAGTGATTACCAACTCAAGAAGTTGAAGGTTATCTTCAATATGTGTTAAGAACATCTTCAGTAAAAAGGACTAGAATCTAAAAACTCTGGTATCATGGAAGTTGACTAACTGAGAATGAATTTTCTTAGCTAGGAACTAATCAAACTTAAGGCAAGAATACTGGAAGGATTGACCTAGAAGTTCAAACTCAATTAGGAAAGCACTTAAGACAAACAACAGAATTAACAGTGACTTTGTAACATAACCATTAGTGTCTAACCCCAAAAATTGACTAGATAGAGTTATACATGATTGGGTTTCTTCATTAAACAAAACCAATTCAATAGGGTAAGATAAACTTATAACCTCACTCTTAGTCTTTGAACACGACTTCATAAAGGATTCCCTACTCTCAGTTGTAGACTCTTGGAAGAAGTATATGATGTTCTCTTCTTTATACTCCTGGGATAAATGAACAAAATCATCTGGAACAGATAGGGTTTATCGGATGATAGAGGCATTAATAGGGAAAAGGATCCTAGACTTAGGTTTATCCATAACAACCTCTTCAGAGGCGAAATAATTATTTACAAACCATTCAATAAATTCATGGCAATTGGGCGTCTAGTCAACAGAGAAAAAATGAAAGAAAGACTTGAAAACACCATGGGTGTCAATACCCTGGTCTTTAAGAGCTTTCAATTTTTTTTTAGCCATCTCAATTGTTTCGTTCAGTGAAATAGTATCAGAAACTTCTGCGTTTTTATCTTCAAATATTTTCTCAACCTTCTGACAGGAAACCCCTAAATCCTTGCTATCTTCCAATTCTACAACTTCTATTTCATCCATTTTCAGAAGTATTTGGAAATTTTTAGGATGCCTACCTTGTTAATTAGCACAATGTTCTGATTTCATCCACGTTGGCACTTTGTGCATAGTTAGGGTTACTATCAACTACAACACTAAAAAAAAAAAAACATGTGAACTCCATGTAGGTGTTTTTATCATTTTTTATGTTTCATAACCATGGTGCATCTCTTGTAATATATACCATAGATTTGTTTTTCTTTACAATCTGATCCATTCATGCATGAGATATCAAAACCAAGACTCGCCATTACCACCCTACACAACTTGATTCAGAGGAATCAATATCAATCCTTGATCTACCATCATCCTTCATCAGAACTGTCCAACTGTGAAAGGATTTAACATTCCGCTAATTATTTACAACTTGATCAACCGAACAACTTTCGTTTGACGAATGCACCTTCTCCGTTGAACAGAAACTAACTGCTATCACAACCATTGATTAACGTGGTCCCTACCACTTTTTATGGATTTCAAACTTGAATTTATCCGCACCATTTCAATCCGTGGAATTTTTTCTGACTGTTGATCTATTTCCGATCATATCCTGTCCATCTGATCTCTCCACCAGTTAACCCATTCCGCAAATTGGAAAAAATATTTCATAATAAAATTCTTTCATCCGTGCATGTTTAATCCACGGAATTCTCTAACGCCGTTGATCTCACCTTGTATCGATCTGAGCCCTTCAAAGTGGCATCTTTTTAATGGATCCCATAGATTCCAAACTTGGTTTATCCCTTGCATCTCCGATCTCCATAATTTCTTTCCACCATTGATCTACATGATCTTTGATCTGAGCCGTTGATTTTCATTAGAGGAAATTTCAACTCAAAATGGGCCTTTTAACTTTAACTCAAATCCCATGTCATCATGTGTTAGCCAATGAAATTGATTTAAATTTGAAATACCATATAGGTCTTAAACACTTTTTTAATATAAATTTGGGGATAGGCATAATAAAAAAAAAACTACTTTTTTTGTTTGTATTTTCGACATATCTCCCCATTTTTTTACTCAAATTTCGATCGAGAGATCTTGTTAAATGTGGAATTAAATTCCGCATCCAATGAGTACCCACTCGGCATACTTTTTATGGACCCCGCTACCCCAAAAACAAGAAATACCTGAAAAAATGTGATGATGATGTCATCATCATGTTTTTTCATGTATTTCTTATTTTTGGGGTAGCAGGGTCTGTGAAAAGTATGTCGAGTGGGTACTCATTGGATGTGGAATTTAATTCTGCATCCAACGAGCTCTCCCGATCGAAATTTGAGTAAAAACATGGGGAGATATGTCGAAAATACAAACAAAAAAGTAGTTTTTTTCGTTTTCTTCCTCCAAAATTAATAAATATTATTTTATTAATTTTTTTTAGGAGGCCCATTTTGAGTTAAAATTTCCTCTAATGTAACACCCTTTACCTCCATCTCATTGATGAGAACATTTCAATTTCTCCTCCATATTTCAAATCGTAAGAATGATCCACCACTGTAGATCAAACCTGCTACTTCATCCAACGGTCCATGATGAAAAATCAAGCTAACCCATTAATCTGAAAGGTGCTTCCATAAAATTTTCAAATAAGATCATTTTCAAACCCTTCAATTAAATCAATCCAAAATTTTAGATATAGTGCTAACAGCTGACTCCACTAGGGATCATATCCTCCTTGCGAGGTAGCAAAGAACCCCCTAGACGAGTTGCCAAATCCATTATCAATATAAATCTTTTTATTTTGTTTTTTTGAAAGAAATATAAAAACTAAAATATGCCTACCCCTTCTGATCTTAGAGCCTTCTCTACGGGCTTCAAATATTCTAGCTCACCATCTGTACGGACTGAAAGTAAAAAAGTATTTACACTTTAATACAAGCAATTCCCATCCTCCTTAATTCAAATAATATTTTAGAAATCTCCCATTAACTGGACCTCCTTCATACTGACACCCATGCTAATATTGTATAATAAAAGCATTATTACCCATGTATGCTGCAACAATGTATGGTCATGTTGCAGCTACAACTGTTTTCCCAAATTTTTGAAATTTTGGACCCTCCTTTTAAATTTTTATCTTGCCTACAATCGTCTGGATCCATAAAATATGTTTTTTTTCCCTCTGCCACAAGTTTGGATTATTTTGAGGTCGACTGTTTTCGTGCTTTCGAAAAATTGCTTATGTCTAAAACTGCTTTGGGTTGTGGAGTTTGAAGTTTGATGTGAAATTGTTAGCCTTTGATTTATGATTTCGTCCTTTGACATCGGAAGTCTATTTCTCATTTTCACCGCTGTTTCGGAGGTGAAATGGACTTTTAGACCACTTCCCAGCCGAAGGTCTTTTGGAACTTAACATTTTTAGTTTGGTTGTTTGGAGGTCATTTAAACAATGCATCGGAGCTATATTTCCCTATGATGCCGCCATTGTAGAAGCTGAACGGTGATTGTTCTGATGGATAGATTCGACTTTTTCGATGCCGTGACGTTATTCTGTTGACTTGATTTGTGCTTTCGGAGGTTGGTTGAAGTTTGAGTTGGGGTGTTTATCGAAGGTTTTATGACTTTGATCGAAGGTGGTAGTCTAATTCCTTTCTGCCATTTCGGCTCCCAAGAAAACTAAATGTTCCGCCATATAACTGCTCCATGTGCCGATTGTTTTGTTATGGTTTTCACCGTTATGTTTTATTTGCAGCAGAGCCCACATTCTTTCCGTCTTCCTCCATTGCGGCCACGTATTGCACTAACCACCCGACGTCTATGTCTTTCCGTCCGCCAACAAGGAGTTTTTACACCCAATGCTTTAGTATTTAATATTTTCGACACCGATAGACTTGATGGTCTCACGGAACCTATTGTTCATATGAAGCCCTCCATTGCGGCTATTATTTAAACTATCCTCCCGATGCTTTAGTGATTTTCTCGCCAGTGAAGGTTTTTCCCACCTATTTTGGGTGTGTTTTTACCTTATCTGATGGGTGACGGAGGTTTCATATTCTGTCATTTTAAGGTTTTCGTGACGAGAGCACAGTACAGGGCCTCATTTTGATGATCAGTTTTATTGTTAGTATGGTTTATGTTTGTTGAAAAGATGCAGTCCAAATTAATGATGAATTTTGTTTTAACTGCAGGTGGATTTAGAAGATTCTTCAAACTCCTGCTGCAAAGATGACATAGCTAGAGGACAAAGCAGAAGAAAGCTGGCTAAAAAGTGATAGGCAGAGATATTCTGAGATCAAAATAATCTTTAAAGGAACAAATAAAAGACAAAGCGAAATCGTTAGCAATAGGGGCCCAGGATTGGAAAGGTTCATCAGTTACTAAGCTGGTCCCATTTTATGAAGTACTCATAAATCTTAATCCAAAATGTAACGCATTATGTGAAAAATGAGCACTCATAAGAGGACAAATTTGTGAGATTAAACGGTTGGGGAATCCCAAAGGTTAGAGGTTTGGGGCAGCCCAAAGGTTTTGTTGATTGTTTAAATAGAGGAAAGTTAGAGGGAATAGGGGATTTTTCCCCGGAGAAACTTGTGAACCATTTGTTGTAGGAGGAACTACTTCATTTTACAATAATAAATTACAAATTTTGCATGTTGGAGAAGGTGTTGTGTGGAATGTTCGAATCTGATAAAATGAACAATGTTGAAGGGGAACTACTTCATTTTCAACTGTGTTTCATTCACTGTGAAAGCGTTCTAACTTTCTAAACCTATGTTCTTATTTGAATGTTCTTTGGTTTATTCTGTGATAATTTACACTATGAGTAATGGAGGGTTTAATGGTTGATGACCTATCTTGTCATGTATATCTTTATTCATGTTTATGTGCTTTGATTCTAAGAACAACTATCTTTGATTTATCTTAACATGTGAACAATATTACATTACTCATGAATTAATATCTTGCTCCCTAGGGACAACTTAGTTAGTGTGGTATTTCCTTGCTGTGTGTGATTTAGATGCAATAGAGTCTAAGACGAGAGGTAAGAACCTGTGCATCACATTGTGACCACTCCTTGCATTCTCAATCAATCTGCATTCTTAGATAGGCACCTGCATATCATACTTAAAGTCAAAAAAAAAATATACATGGTGGACCGGGCCGCAACTGGAAAAACCTTTTATTTTTGTCACTTGACCTACGGTAGCTGGACCACAAACCGGATGGATTCCCTACACCAAATAGTCATAGGCTAGTTGGGAACGTTGACTGGGGAGAATCCCTTGCTGTTGTTGCCTGCGAATTTCTAGGCCTCAACAGGTCCTACCCATAAATGATCAAATTTACCTTGTTTTCATTTGTCTTCATGTGGAGCATCCCATTTTAACACCAAATCATCAATATGGAAAGTGTCATCTTTTACCTTTCTTGTTAACCCAAAAAATCCCCCGATTAGCTCTACATGACCTATGCCACCAAAAGGCATCGATTTTACCCTCTCCATTGACCCTCACACCTTTTTAAAGGCTCAAAAAACATAAAAAGGGCTTAAAAACCCCTAAAAAGAGCCAAAATAGCTCCTAAAGGGGATAAAACCCCCAAAAGGATCTTAAAATCCCTAAAAGAGCTAAAGAATGGCTGAAAGGGGATAAAATCCAAAAAAAGGGGCTAAATCCTTGACCAAGGGCTTAAAACCCTAAAAAACGTAGAAAAGGCTATAAATACAAGGGTGGGGGTCACTTTCAAAACACTCCTCTCCCTATCATTATGTTTCCTGTGTGAGTGCCTTGAGACCCCTTGCCTCTCAAGCCATTCACCCGCCCTCTCCTCCATTGCTACACAAGCCAAGCTTCCATCCCAAAGAGAGACAGGTGCTTCCAAAGCTAGGGCATGGTGGCCCATTTCCACCCAAATAGAAGGTATAATTTTATTTTGTGTCATTTTAATTCTGGTTTTCTAACATATTTTGCTTGCAGGCTTGTTGTCTAATGCTTTGCTGTAGGTGTCCATTGATCTCTTGTAGCTATATTTTGTTTTCTAACTATTCCATGCAGGGCTTCATAGCTTGGCCCTAAGCTTATTTTTAGTTTATCTTCCAACCAACAGGAACCCTACCCTTCTATTCTATAGACGAAAGGTAGTTGTTTTTGCACGTAGCTAGGGTTTTCCCTGAGCTACAGATTGGCGACCATACTAGGTCAATATCACGAGATCCCTGGGATTTTTGTTTTTAATATTTTGCTTACTTAGTTTGATAGATATTTGCTTATTTAGGTTGATAGATATATTTATTTCATTTTTGTTATTGTTTCGGCCATAGTACCAGTTATTGTTGGTCGTTCTTTGATTTGCAAATCGTTCAACTATGCAAAAATGACCAAACCAAATTTCTGAAAATTCACCTGGGTTTGGTCTTATTTTCTGCCCAAATAGTTGATCCATTTGCAAATATGACCACAGCTAGGAGTAAAAGGACCTGTTTTCAAAGTGGGTTTTCAAACAGTTTGAGGTAATTCCTCACAGTTGGATCACAATCCACCTCGCAAAAACAGGTCCTCTACAGGTGCGCGACCCATTTTTCTTTACTTTGTATGAGCATTTTAACTTTTTGGGATTTCCTGTTTGCTGCTATTTGGACTGTCAGTGCAGCTCAGCCGTCTCTATCCAGCAACCTGTTTTCATCAACATATAATCTGTGTAAATCAATGTTAGATTTAATTGGTTATTGATATAATGAATCTGTTTTAAGGCTTGGATAAATTATTGTAGGTTAAATTTCAGTTTTTAAATAAGCATTAGAAATTAACCCCTTTCCTAGCCCTTCCTCCTCTACCCAGTCATCACCCTCCAAGGTATTTTGGGATAAGACGAAGGGTA
This sequence comes from Pseudotsuga menziesii, assembly GCA_001517045.1. NCBI lineage: Eukaryota > Viridiplantae > Streptophyta > Pinopsida > Pinales > Pinaceae > Pseudotsuga > Pseudotsuga menziesii. The sequence goes on along the minus strand of LPNX010487615.1, from coordinate 24,074 downwards.
AAGCTCATATAGTAATAGGCACTTCACTTGTGATTTCTTTAGACCACTAAAAATGGGTGACTTGGAAGGTAGAGGGTGTGGTAGGCCTTGGGAGCCTCACAGCATTCGTGTCTTCCTTGTTGACTGACCTTGCACTTGGAGAGTAACCTGAGGATCTACGGATGGGCTTAGTCCCATTGTATTGAGAGCCCAACACTCTTTCCTGGTCGAAGAGGAATACAGGTGTAAGGCAATCACCTAGTAAGTCTACCATAGTTCAGATTCATTAATGGCATGTTTCAAATTTTCTGTTCACAATTTACTAGTTTCATAACAATTTACCCATGTTGTAAGTTCTGTAACAAACCATAAAATTTCACAGGAACCATACAAGAAGCCACCAAGTGAATAACAGAAAATAATAAAAAATACAATGGACATGCACACAACCATACCAAATAAGATAACCAAACTCAGTTCATGATGCTGAGCCAGCCAATAAAATATATTAATTTACACTAATTCAAACACTTGTAGTCTTTGAGGACATAAGTCCCTGACTTCCTTAATCATGGGAAGTACTTGGGATCATCCCTAAAACTCATTGTGAGGAGTACCACGAGAACCCCAAAGTAGCTAGCTGCTGAGAGGAATTGCCAAGCAAAACGGGCAATGACCCCTACCGATTGACTAGCACTCCCATGAGAAAAAATCCAAGCATTGTCTCTTGGAAGTCTTGGTGGCCGAGTGACCACCTGAAATATAATAGGAAGCCACTAAAATCGGGGTCCAGAATGTCACTACCATATTTCACCAACTGATATACCAACTAGACACAATTGACCCCCCATGATCTTTCTCACACCTAAGAGGTGATCCACCATAGTTCAGGTACTTGAACCAACACTGTCGATACCATTCTCGACGACCCTCTACACTGTTAGAAGGCCACATAGCCTCTAACTCAGACTCAAACTCATATCAATATGAGCCCAACTTACATACCGCACTAGGCAATAATTGTATAGGCAATTATCTATTTTCAACTGATCTTTATTCATATGATGTAAACCCTGTTTTATCATCCTATTATGAGCACTATTCTCAAAAGGATGTTTTAATGATTGATGATCAAGATCTGATCATAAGAGAACAAGAAGGTCATCAGTTTCTCAGCATAGAATTAGTAATTTTTAAGCAAGGGTTCTTCATGGATCAACATGTTTTTTATCATGGTTTCAAAGACCCGGTGGCAGCCTTCATGGACTCATACTTTTCATAGAACCTAAAGATTTCATATTTCCTTAGATTTCCATTGTTTATGGGTATGTATGGTTTCCTAAAAAACCTCTTATCACTGTTGTTACATGTCAAATATCATTTGTTGATCAGTGATAAAGGTGAAATTTCTTCAGTATTTAAATTGTTTGGATGGATGTTATGGAAATCAGCATTTACCTAACCCAAATGCAGAAAAGGTTAGAGTAGGAATAGGTAGGAAAATAAGCTCTTAATATGAGCAGATAGGTCATTTTCAATTGTTTTTATGAATAAGCAAAGCGTGCTATAGGCAGGTTGCAGGGGATCAGTTATAAAGGACAAATGATTCCATTTCGAATGGAACACTAGAAGATAGATTTAAATTCTTATTTTTTCAAGAAATGAATTTGGTTTGGGATTCTTGGGAACTCACAAGGAGGCTCCCATCCCTGAGTAGGAGCCAAATGTTATCTCCTAAAATAAAAATTTTAAATAGGTCAAACTCAGACAATTAATTTTTGCATAGTAAGGAAGATTTCAGGGTATATTATGAAAGATGTTTGGGTGATTAACAAAATTGGGATGCCTGGTGTTATTTTTTTCAAAGAAATTTGAAAGTTTAGATTTCAGTGGCTTAGGAGAAATTTTCAACCATTCATTAGCCACCGAAAATCCTAGCTTTCAGCAGCTTAACAATTCGGTCCAAGAAGACATTAACCACCGAAAGCTCATCAACTACGTTTTTGGATAAATTATGAAAGGGAACCTTTCGGTGGCTTAGGAAAACGTACCAATGGTTCATTAGCCACCAAAAATCATGTCTTTGAACAAGTTACAAGTTAGACCTAAGATTCCCTTAACCTCCAAAAGAGGGAAATGGTTAGCATATCCATTGAAATCAAACCCTGTCAGCATAAAGAACATCATGATCAAACACTTAACCGCCAAAAAGAATGGGGGACTACAGAAAATCATGAGTTGGTGAATAAAAGGTCATTATTAAACTAAAGTGAGTGATAGAGACCAAAACCCTAGCCTATCTTCCATCTATCCCATGACTGCAGTTGAACCACTACAAAATGTTAAGTCCTAGTTAAAAATATCACTGCGCTGGTCATCTCACGATTCTCATCAGAACTGACTATCCCGCTGCTCAAGTACCACTTACTGATCATCCCCTCAAAATTAGAAACCTCTCCTCAATTCATTCCACATTTCCTGCATGCATTCTCACTAAGCGAAGCCCTCTCTAGATCCAGCATTGTAGTATCCTTCCCTAGGGTTTGGATTTCAATTTTGCAAGCGCAGCAGAACATTTAAGAAGATGAAGAGAGGAGGAGGAACCGCTCAAAAACTCAAAACATAGGTTTTTATGGCTAAGAGTTGTTTCAAAATGGTTTCTAAGCCACCAAAAGCAGACTTCCAGCAACTAAGACCGAAATTTCAGGGCGCTCCAAGCCACCGAAATTGGTGTTTTACTATGAAAAGACATCATTTTAAAACGGTGATTTTGAGTGATTGGAGAATAATTTTGAAAACCTACTGGATTTTTTTATTCCTAAAATTTCATAGAAGAATAACCTCTCTCAGTTATCCTACAAGTGTTGTATATTTGGAGAATCGAATCCATCTCTGAGCCCTAATTTTTGGATCTCAAAATTTCCCTATTTGACACATATTTTTGAAATACATATCTCTGGAAAATGAAAACGAATTTTATAAACCTGAGAGAGTTTTTTGCTCACAAAAAACCAATATACAAAAACCTCTTTCAGTTTATACACAAGTTTCACATATTTGGAGAAACAAGTCCATCTTTGAGCCGCATGTTTTCAGCAGTTTGGCCAAAGTTTTGGGGCAAAATATGACCTGTCATCTCACCAGTGGCAGTTGATCATCCCTCTCCAAATCCCAAGACCAACATAACCAAAAGCAATATATAATTCATTGGAAAGGAGAAGGATTCCCCAGCACAAAGTGGAAATATACTTAACCTACCCTACTCAAATTCAGAAGAAGAAAAGGAGCAGAAAGTTGACTTAACCAAGAAGGCTGTAACAGAACATGAAGAGTTTCCCTCACCAACACCAAGGGAAGGTCAAGAGGAACTAATGGTAGAGACCTCCTCAAGAAAACCTAGGTCTTTAAGAATGAACTGGCTCTTAGGGAAAATACAGGAAATGGAGGTCTTAGAGAAAGAGATAAAAAGAATTAATGCAATATTAACCAAGAAAAATACTCAATTGCATAATTCTCTGCTAGAAATGAAAGGGATGTATTTCCTGATGCAAAAAAGGAATCTAAGGTTTATGAGGGACAACAACAGACTTTACAGAATGATCAGGTTGATGAGGATGTATAACAAAGACTCAAACCCTAGCCCTCAAGATCATCTTGCACTAGAAACCTTATCAGAGGCAGCAACAAGTGTTATAGTGGATTTCACCACTCGAGGTGAATCACACTTTGTATGGCCTTCCCTTGTCCTGCTGCAGACTCCTTAGACCCCATGGACCATTTTTTGTCCTTTGATGTTTCCTTGATCATCCCTAAAAACATATGAAAAATGATACACGCGACTTTTAAACCTATAAGCACGTATATACACGGGTTTGATCTCTAAAACCGCGTACATCAGGATGTGTGCATAATCCAAATCCTTTTGGAGTTTTCCTTGACATGGATCCAACTCATTTGACTCCTGGCCTTCCCTATGCCTTGAGATCGTTTGGATTCGACCTTTCATTACCCCTTTGAAAATCTATATAAGGAACCACTTGGTACATTGAAGGCATAAGAGAGAATTGAGAGCAAAGAAACTATAGTCCATTGTTGACGGAACTTATGCTTGAGTTTGCATCCCTTTGTCCCTTGGAGCACTAGTTTGTTCTTCCCAAGCTTGCCTTTTGATTGTGAGCTTGCTATCGAGAGATGGAGGATTGAGGTGGTGGAGGCCCAAGTGGGGGATTTAGTTTCTCTGGTTCGTAGACGTGCCGTCAGAGGTTGTATCTTGTAATCTCTGATTTATATTAATAGAAATATATTTTCCTGTCCAATAATGTGTGTTTGAATGCATATTTTATCCATGGGATTATGTCAAATGCTTATACATTATTGATTATATATGCTAGAATAGATCTAACACCATGATATATAGAATGCTTGTATTGTTTACTTGTTGTTGAGGAAGTAATCTATCAATTCAAGCTGAAGTTGGAAAGCTCAACGGGGATCTACTTCAACCGTCTGGAATAAGGTACGAGGTCTAATCCTTTAGTGTTAGACATTTAATTTATATTGCATATTGGAAAGGATTGATTTCTGTAGTCAATATGTCTGTTGTGGTACCCCAAGCCATAGGAATTTCTCTCCGTAATAGAATTGGCGACTCTGCTGGGGAGTTCCTAGTAGTTGTCCTTTGGGGGTTGTTTTATCGGCATTCAATGAATTTGAATTGCTCTTTCTCTCTTGTTTCTGTGTCAGGTCTGGGGGCATGTATACCTGGTAGGGTTTGATTGGTGTGAATTTTGTCTCAGCCTGTCTATTTGCCTTGAATTTATGCACCTTTCTTCCTGTACGTGAGTTTTTAACTCACAATCACGTATACACGCGGGTTCCTCTGCAATTTCCACATATACACGCGGGTTTACTGCGAATAGTCACGTATACCCTTGATTTTTCCTTTTTGTGGAAGATAATTGGTTGCTGGGTGAATTCTGATATTTGCTGAGTCTCCTTTGGCACTGCCTGAGTCTATTTAGACCTCTGTTTCTGACCAGAAACGTTTTTTTTTAGGCTAAATTTTTTTTAAGAAGGTTCTTGTCATGGAATTTTCAATTTTTTGTTTGAGATTAGTGCATTAGAGTTCTTTTACCCTAGTGCTTTGCTTGAGTGCTGTTTGGGTGTGCTTGCAGAGTCTAGGGGTCATAGAATCATTCTTTTGCTTTTTGCAGCTCATTTTATTTCAAAAAATCCAAAAACATTTGCTTATCATCATGCATTGCATTTTGCACTTTGCATTGTACTTGCACTAGATTTTCTTTGGAGTACTAGTTAGGACTTCATATAGGAAAATTTGCATTCATCATTTGAAGAAGAATTGTGCATTTCACGTAGTAGCATACCCTGTTTTCATGGACACAATGCATTTGCATTGATTGTTAGGTGTGCATTTTACTTCATGTTGCATCATAACACCATTAGTTGCACGGTCATATCCATTTTTTGAGTAATAAAGCCAACTAAAATCAACACTAAATAAAATGAATTACACTCTTTTCTTTTCTAGGGTGCACCAACAAGCTTAGGTTTTAGGATCTTGGAATAGTTCATTGTAAGTCAATTCTCCAAGATCACTAAACAACAACATCTATGTGTCTGTCCAGGTGAGTGTGTGAAATCCTTGGTATAACCAGTGTTTCTCAAGATCCTCCTCTGAAAAGGGAGTTAAGCATGAGGCAATGTGAGCGGTTATTGATTGGGATGACCCCTAGTCATAACTGAGTAGCATCGGAGATATTTCCAGGATTGTATTCATATCTGGGGGCTCTTTCGGGAGTTTCAGGCTTTGCTACCCTGCCCATACGGTGAATCCCGCCTATGATTGTCCACCTGAGCATTGATTATATTGAGGTGACCTTAGTGGCATTACCTAGGATATCGAGGGGGTACCTTACAAGGGTTATTCTATAGGTGTCTCGTCCAGGATGAGGTCAGACAGCACAGTCACTTTATGCGTTGAAGCTGAAGGCCACAATAATCGGTTACGTACCTCCGCTTGTTGTGTATGGGAGTCTCAAGCCTCTCCTAGGCGAGACATACCTGCTTCATTCGGGAGCTCACTTACCCAGGCCTTGTTTTCCTGCATTTGGATTTATATTTTATTAGTGATTTCTCTATGCACGATAGTTTGCTTAGGGTTTACGTAAATAGAGAGTCTTTTTTATTTTTGAGTCATTGTGGATTCGGGTGCGGTTCCTCGCCGTTCTCGTTGTTTAGAGGGACTTCTGCCTTCTACTTCTCCTCCTCCTTTGGGAGAGAGATCTAGACAGTCTAGGTAGACTATTTCACACATTGATTCACACACCATGGGAGACCATTTAGAGGATATTCCTGAACCACCTCCTCCCATTCGTGTAGACGATGGGGAGTTTACTCCTACTTACGATCCTTCACCTGACTTGGCTAAGTTAGGTCCTGTGATTTCTGAGATAGGAACCATGCATGATAGACCTACTCACTCTAGGGTTTATTCCCCATTGACACGTTACCGGTATGGAATATTGGAGGACGCCGAGACTCATTTTGAACCTGCCAGCACTAGCTACGGTAGTTATACTATGTCTGGTTTCCCTACACAGGATTTGGCATTTCATGTCAAATATGACTTTGAGCCTAACACTATGCCTAGGGGCACTCTCATTCCTTACCATGCAGAGAGGTTTGGGAGCACTGGTCACATTGCACCTTCCATCCCAGTGGTGGAAGTTACATCGTATATCCCTCCTAGGTCTAGGGTTAGCGATCCGATTAGGATACCAGATCCAAGACAAGTGACGATAGGCAGTAGCACGTATATTATTACTCAGATTCCTTCGTCCTTGATCCCTCGTTCTTCAAATGTACATCCTCCACCTTATTCACATGGTCCTTCGAGCTGGTATATGGCTACGAGTCAGGTCTGTACTGCAGTTACTAGATCGATTGTGTCTCAGGTTCACATACCGCCCGCTACTTCGGGAGGCTATGTTCATACTTCTAGAGGTCAGCTTGCTACTTTTGGGGTGTATATCCCTACTTCCGGAGCATATCTTCCTACCTACGGAGTGTCTCATGGGGCATCGCATGCGATGACCTATGGACCCTATTATGGGACGCAGTATGGATAGGGTTCTTCACCTTATGGAGGCGGGTATCAACAACCTGCTTACTCTCCTAATTACGGTTTTGTAGCTCCTACTAGTCAAGGTCCACCGTACTATGGTGCTTCCACGCCACCCTATACGGGTCAGACAGGAGGAGGACACTATGGCCAAGGCCATGGTGGTAATCAACCCTATATGAACCAGGGAGTGGTCCATCGACCTCATCATCCTAGGCTCCCTTTACTTGCAACGCTTAATCTTCCTGATTTATTGAGACTGACGAAAAATCCTGTGGCTCATGACCCAGCTTGGCCGGCTGTCCCTACCAAACTTCCTTCGGACATACCTAAGTTCGAAGGAAAACTGGGAGAGGATCTGAGCGAACACGTTACTACGTTTCACCTATGGTGCTCTTCGAATTCTTTACATCAGAACTCAATCCGTTTGAGACTATTTCAATGCACCCTTATAGGGCCTGCCATGAAGAGGTATATAGTTACCTAAGGGAGCTTTCGCTTTGTTCGACGACCTTGCAATGACTTTTCTTAATCACTTCCAGCTACCAGTGCGCTATGACGTTGGTACTGAACTCTTGTCGACATTTCGGTAAGATAAAGCCACATATATTTCTGATCATATTCAAGACTGGTGTAGACGAAAGAGGTTAATTAAAGCTTTTATACTGCCAGAATTCCTCCTCGAGTGGTTCCTCAAGTTGTTATTTCCATATATAGCGAAGGATGTTTCCACATCCGAAGTGCAGAATGAGGAACAAGCGATTTTTAGGGCACAAGAACTGGGCTTGATTTATGCTCAGTCCGGTTTGTTGTATGAGATTATTCCCAATGCTCCTCATTCCAGTTTCGATCCCAAATTCAAACCTGGACCACATGCCGATGGCATTGTGGGTTGTGCAAGTGTGAAACCTGCGGATTCGGTTGCAAAACAAGTTAGTCAATTGTCAATCAACCAATCTGCTTCGGGACAAGCTATGGCTTCATCTCAAACCACCCAAATGACGAGTGTACTCTCTGTGCAATCGTCAGACTAGAAGGGTAACCACCAGCCCGAACGGAATAAAAAAAAGGGTAAAAATAATAATCGAAAGGGTGGGAATAAGAATGAGAATGCTATCAATAAAGACAAGAACGGTGGAAATGTTGGGGGGGACAAGCAAGAGAAATGTAAGGTTAAGTTGCCTTGCAAGTTATGTAAGGATGATCACCTCACTTACTTGTGCCCTCAGATTGAAGAAGCTTTGAGATTCTTGGCACAAGGCCCAGCTGTGCTAACTAACCCTTTACCGCATAATCAAGATATGAACTCGAAGTCCCATGACCAGTCTAGTGATGATGATCCACTAGAGGGTAGTGGTCATGGGTGCATTAACATGGTACATGCTGCGAAAGTTGTGACTCATGCGAAATATTATAGTTCGTCACAACCCAGCCTAGGCAAAGAGCCTGATCCACTAGGGTCCCCTTTGCGCATTGAGAAACCTACGAATAAACTTGAGACTGCACCTCGCATTCCTAAGGGAGTCCTTAAGAATTCAGGGCATAATCCAAATGCCCGAGCCGCCCAGAATTATTCAGTTGTCAAGGATTTGGGCCACACTCCTTGTGTGATGTTTGCATTGGAAGTGCTTCAGAGTTGTCCTTCGCAAAGGAAGGCGTTGCTTTCTGCCCTTGGTGTGAACGATGATGATTCTTCCTCTGTGATCAAATTTGAAACCGTAGGACTCCAGCCTCACTTTCCCTACTATGTGTCTCTTTTGGTGCACGTAGAATGTCTTAATATGACCATCAAGCGCACTATGATTGACGAGGGCATTGCTGCTTCTGTGATGTCTTTGTCCTGTTGGAAGGGTCTAGGTTCTCCTGAGCTATCTAAATCAATGACTATGTTAACTGCGTTCGATGGGGGATCTTTTAGGCCACACGACATCCTTTCTTCCCTTAAAGTCTGTTTGGGGGGGAAGACCGTTGCGATAGAGGTTTAGGTGGTTGATGCGCCCCTTGACTACAATCTCTTGTTGGGTAGGAACTGGATGTACAGTATGCAATCCATTGCTTCTTCCTTGTTCCATGTTGTATGATTTCCACATAACAGGAAGATCATAATGATTGATCAAATGACATTCAAGAATCCGTCTGTTACCGCATCTTTGGGAGCTTCGATCCTGATCATTGAGCACTCTCAGCCGACAACTGGGAGTGTGGCTATAGGCATGTATCCATCCCTCATGGGAAGATTTAGTTGTCCTACACCAATCCTCATGATAGGATCTAGTTCCTATGAGGCTTCGAAATCTACGACATCGGTGTCTTTTCACACGACCCATATGGAAGATCCTTGGATTCTTCCTACACCGAGTACTTTGAGTGAGCCTATCGAGACGATCGTGTCATTGCCTTCAACCATGATAGCTTATCAAGCTAATCTCAAGAGTGTTGCAGAGCCTAGTCCTTCCTCTTCGCGGACGAAGGAGGAGGACCCTTATGTACTGCCGGCATGGTTAGTATAGTCTTCTCATGCCCACGACTACCTTGATACGGTTTTCCCTTTGGATGAAGCAATTATTGAGGCTATGTCAGGAGTTGAGCCACCATGGGAGGAACTTCATCATAGATCATACTTTCTTTCAGATCTTGACCATTTGGAGCGTGAGGATTTTAGGGTGATTCTTAGTCAGAGATTTGGTAGTCCTGTGGTTCCATTAAGCTCTCCTGGTCCGATGGCTGATGGAAACATGGTGAACATATCTTCAACGATTCCTATCAACATCTCTCGCAATCCTGGAATGATAGAGAATGTCTATATTGGGGTGGAATGTTCCCATGCTGAGATTCTGGAATATACCAAGCTATTTAAGGAATTCCATGATATTTTTTCTTGGTCTTACGACGAGATGCTAGGCATTGACCCTCATATTGTCGAGCACGAGATTAAGACTTACCCCAACACGAGCCTGTTCAACAACGTTTACGTGCGGTGAATCCTAGGAAAGCACCGGCCATTAAGGCAGAGATAGAGAAGCTCTTGAAAGCTGGTTTCATCTATCCCGTTCCCTTGACAGAGTGGGTTTCAAACCTCATTCCAGTGGATAAGAAGCAGGGAGCGATCCGCATATGCACTGATTTCCATGATTTGAATCGTGCCTGTCCTAAGGACAACTTCCCCACACCATTTATAGATCAGATTTTGGATGTGTGTGGGTAGCGAGGTGTTCTCCTTTATGGATGGATTTTTTGGGTATAATCAGATACAGATTAAACCTGAGGACCAACATAAGACTGCATTTATTTGTCCTTGGGGAACGTTTGCATATCGAAAAATTCCTTTCGGCCTTAAAATCTCCGGAGCTACATTTCAGCGAGAAATGACCTTGATCTTCCATGATCTCAAGTCAATTATTGAAGTATTTTTGGATGACCTCACTGCTCATTCTCGTATGAGAATGCATCATCCCTATCACTTGAGAGTGGTATTTGAAAGATGCCGACACTATTCAGTTAGATTAAATCCTCATAAGCACATATTTTGCATGACTCTTAGGTCATTTGTTAGGATTCATCGTTTTGAAAGAGGGTATAAGAGTCGACCCTTTGAAGGTTGAGGCAAAACTTCAGTTGTCTCCCCCGAAGAATATTCGTCATCTTCAGTGTTTGCAAGGCATGGTAAACTTCTTACGAAGATTTGTTGTCAAATTTGCCAATTTGACTAGAGGCTTCATGCGTCTCTTGAAAAAGGACACCCCCTTTTATTGGGATGAGCGAGCCCAGGAGTCCTTCGATGCACTCAAGTGAGCCCTAGCATCGGCCCAGTGATTAGTCCTTCGGATTATAGCCGTGATTTTCTATTATATGTGGCCGCATCCTTAGAGACGATTGGTATGGTTTTGGTTTAGGAGGATGAGGAGATCCAAGAGTATGTCATATATTATCTGAGCCGAAACCTTATTGAGGTAGAGATTCATTATTCTCATGTCAAGAAGCTTGCTTTAGCTACCGTACATGCAGTTCAGCAGTTGAGACATTATATTCTCCTTCACCAGACCTTGGTTGTGGCCCATGTCAATCCGTTTCAATTCGTCCTCACCCGAAGGATGATTGGGGGAAAGTATAATAAATGGATTGTCATTCTGCAAGAATTCAATCTCGAGTTTGTTTCAGCAAAATCGAAGAAGTATTTAATTTTTGTAGAGCTTATATCAGATTTCCCGAGCGAGGTCGAGGAGTCGGTTTGTGAAGATACGTTTTTTGATGAACACATATTTTTAATCTCAACGTTAGACCCATGGTATGGGGATATCATAGTATATTTACAAACACAGAAGACCCCTACTCACCTATCACGAGATGAACGACGACGATTACGTCACATCTCTAAGAACTACCTCATAGTGGACAATACTTTGTACCGCCGTGGGGTAGATTCCATTTTACGATGTTGTTTAACTCATGAAGAGGATGAGGTAGTACTGAATGATTGCCATGGAGGGGCGTGTGGTGGTCATTTATCTGGGCTTTCTACAGCTCAAAATATTTTGAGAGTGGGTTATTTCTGGCCTTCAATCTTTAAGGATTGTGTTGATGCGGTCAAGAGGTGCCACCCTTGCCAGGTGTTCGCACATAATATGTGCTTGAAACCTACCCTGTTACATCCCATTATCACTACCGGTCCCTTCAATAAGTGGGGGCTCTATTTTATGGATTGCAACCCAGCTTCGGTTGGGGGGCACCATCACATTATAGTGGCTGTTGATTATTTCACGAAATGGGCTGAGGCTATGCCTACAGTAAAATACGATGGTGAGACAGCCGCTCACTTTGTGTTCAACCAAATTATTACTCGGTTCGGGATTCCGAAAGAGCTTGTCACTGACCATGGCTCTCACTTTCAGAACCGTATGATGGAAGAGTTGGCATCCAAGTTAGGGTATAAGCAAGAACATTCATCTTCTTACTACCCCCAAGCGAATGGACAGGTAGAGGCAGTGAATAAATCACTCAAATCCATTCTCCAACGAACCATCGCACAAAGCAAGAATAATTGGCACATTATGTTATATCCTGCTTTGTGGGCATATCGAACCGTAGTTAAGATTTCCACTGGTTTTTCTCCATATCAGCGTGTACATGGAGTGGAGTCGATATTGAGGGTTGAATGCGAAATTCCTTCGTTGAAGCTATTTGTGGAACTCTTACCAGACACTTCCCCATTGGAGGAGAATTTGGTTCACCTTGAGCAACTTGATGAGCAGTGTCGGGATGCCTTGGTGTCTCTAGAAGTCAATAAACGTCGCGTTAAGGTCCAGTACGATAAGTCTATCCATCCAAGGGTGTTTAGTGAAGGTGATTTGCTCCGTTTGTGGTATCAACTGAAAGAACCCTTGGGGGCAGGGAAATTTAATCCTATGTGGTGTGGTCCTTACGTGGTCAAGCGTGTGTTAGACAAGGGTGCGTATGAGTTAGTGGATTACGAAGGAACAACTTTTGTGGAGCCTAGAAATGGGCTCTATCTCAAAAAATACTATGCATGATATTTAGCCAAGGCTGCTTGTTGTATATTATTGTATAGCTTTGCATAGTTAGGTCTTTTTCTTATCGTGATCGGGTTTGTGATTAGTTTCCATTTCTTTTGGCAGATGTCAATGGAATCTTCCACCTACATATGATTCATGGATGGTGCAAGCCATCACACTCAACACTCAGCCTCTGCTGCTTGGGTGATTTATACTCCCATGGGTTAGGTATGTCTTCAGGAGGTGTATGTCTACGGCCATCTTCCAACAATGTTGCTGAATATAGCGCCGTTATTGAGCTTCTACGAGATGCCATTTTGCATGGCGTTCTATCTCTTGAGGTACGTCTTGATTTGGAGTTAGTAGTGTCACAGCTCAATGGTTTGTACCATGTTAGAGATCCGACGTTATTGAGAAGGTTCTTACGTGTGAGATTGTTAGAATGACAATTTGACAATATAACATATATACACATTCCAAGATATAATAATCAAGTTGCTGACTCATATGCTAACTATGTGTTAGATTGGCATTTGTTTCATTCACAATAAATTAATCACAAACACAATTTTTACACATGTAAATAAATAAGTCGATCACCATAAAACTTTTTATATATACATAAAAAATGTGATAATACATAGTGTCATGATACAAAATTTGGGGCTTTGAAAGCCACTATCATATAATACACGGTCATACAAAATGTATACACTCCCAGGTGTCTGATCCTGTGGAGGAGGAAGAGGGTTGTGATCATGAAAGGTCACTACGGCTCTAGCTAGCCATCGGAATAAACGCACCCATGCATGTGGTACACCCACCACCTGCCGCTGCATGGCCTCAAGAAAGTCCTCGACTTGCACCATGGGAACTCTATGTGTCAATCTCATGAAGTTGGTATGAATGCTATGGAGCATTCGCTCCGCATCCACACCCATGATGTCATCTCCTCTTCCCCTCCGTCTATGACGGGGGAAGCCCTCTGGCCGCCATGGTTCCACATCTACACACAAATGGTAGATTTCACTATGTATCATCACCCAAAAATATGTCTTTTTGATTCCACATAATCAAGAAAATACAAAAAAAATTAAATAACTCAAAAAATTTAAAAAGAGAGGGTCAAGATTCGTTACCTATATCACCATATGCTGATCCTGGTGGCAACGACATGTCTGGGTCCCCCTGGAAATCTATCCCTGCATAGGGGTAGTCATTGATGGCAACTATCTGTCGTCGCCACCATGGAAAGAAGTCAGTTGGATATGGGTTGGCCACCCTACCACCCCCCAATTTACGCATAGCGTCTTCCCAATGCCGTTGGGCCAGATCTCGAACCCCATGGAGAGGAAAATCCACTTTGGGGCTCAATCCTGGAACACACTTGAAGAAAAACATGCTCAAAATACTGCTGAACCTGGAGTTTCGCACCTTGCCTGCCTTACACTCATTGAGCTGATGTTTCATGTTGCTCAGTAGTGTAGTACTCCAGTCGTAGATGGTGGGTCTCATGCGCTCCACTACATAGAACATCAGAGGCTGCAAGGCTTGGTGGAGTGATGCTAAGCCTGCTATCCTTCCCAGCATCAGTAATATGGCCTTTAGGCCCAGCACCTATATAGCATTGGTAGGGACTTGACTCCCCACCTTCTCGGTGTCTGGATAATAGTACACGGCAATGTACTCGTCGATAGTCAGGCCACCTCCTGGCCCACCACGGGAACGAAGGTTCACCACCTCCCCTCGTCTAGAAAGCCCTGTGATAAAGTATATGTCCTCCACCTCTATGGTGAGGGACATCCCATAAATATGAAAGGACTCCGAGTCTGAATCCCAATAGTCTACCAACATCTGTAGCAGTCTTGGTTTGGCCCTCAAACCACCAAGACACCAAAACTTGTAGAGTCCATATGCATGTAGAGCTTGTTGAGCCATTAATTCGGCCCTTACTGCTTCCTCTACTTCACCATGCTCACGCTCTCTCCACTCTAGCACCATCCTGCAAAATAAATTGCAATTTTTTCCATTAGTTTATTGAAAAAACCATATGCGTGACCTCATACATGACTGTTTTCAAAACAGTCGCGTATGTACGCGGGTTTGAGGCTTTTTTCTGCATATATCCATCCCTATACGCGGAAAAATCCTCAATTTCCGCGTGGGCCGCAGCGCTCATTTTGGGATGGCCTAAAAAACTTATTTGACCATGAAAATTCATAAAAATTGTATCAAAATGCAAGAGGAGAGCATGAGTAAATACCTGGAAGAAACGGTAGTGAATTCCACCGGCTGGATCTCCTGGAATTTGTTGTTTAAAATCAGAGCTCAAATGGGTAAAAGTTTCAAATGATTTATAATTTTTACTATTTATAGAAAATTTTCAAATATTTGAAAATTTTTACCCCCTTTCCTATAGTTTCGACATTTTCTAACCATTTTGGACCATTTTTGACATAATTCGTGATGTAGAAGACCTTTTTCAGTGTCGTTTCAGCCATTGGATTGACCCGTTCGTGCCGATCTTAGGTTTCATGTCTAAACTGGCATATAGGTTATGTTTCATCATTGTTTGCATTTTGCATAACCTTATGACCATCTCTTCATGACCTTAGGTATGAACCCACTCTATTATGTCACGGAACCTTCTTGTTGCTTTAGAAGTGGTGTGATATGAGTGGTAGAGCTTTACCATACATGGGTGCCCTAGTTAGATCCTTATTTTCATTTGGTGCCCATGCTGACGTTTTCTCCTTTAGGGTGTGGGAGTCTGTTGTATAGTACTGCCATGACATTTCGCAAGAGCCTTATACTCCTCTTGATCTTTTGCTGACCTTTTTCCCTTAGGACTCCCTCATGTCAAGTTGTGAATACATTATCATGAGCTTTTCCTACCTTATTGAGCTTTATGCCAGCTCCCCTGACATTGCATTTCAGCCATATAGCCCGAGCTTGTCTCATGTCTAGCCATGTAGAGCCATTTTTTATATCCTTCGCAGCTTGATTTCCTTTTTACCAGGAGGGGATTTTCCCCCAAGTGTCGATATCCTACACATGTATCCTTGCATTGAGCATAGGTATGTTCCACTGTTTGGAACTAGTTTGTTTGCCCTTGTGACACTCATCTCCTTCTAGTTTGTAACTATAAAGCTATTTTATTATTTTTTCAAGCTTTTTAAATAACTGAAAAAGTCCAAAAAAATTAAAAAACCAAAAATACGGATAAGGAAAGATGTTATCTGTGGAAGCTGTCGAGTCGTGTCGCCTTCGAACAGAGCACTGTATATCACATCCATTTTTTGGGTTATAGTTTGACTTTAGGAGTTGTACTCATTTATCTGAGTTTATCTCCACCAACTGGTTAAGCTTCCAGTCCCTATGGAGCCTCTGTTGATGCCTCTTGTGTCACAGAGATGTCCTAGTTTGTATATCGAGTCTATGCTACCTTCATTCAGTCACCATATGCCATTATGCTCTTGTTCAAAGGAAGTTGAAGCCTGAGTCGGCCATTCCTCAGTTATATTGGCTTTGCATGTCGGCCATTCTCGGTACAGTTACTGGTTCGTGCACCTTATGATTGAGTCCTTCCACATTATACAGCTTTTCTAAGTACCTCGTGTTGGGTGATGGGGGATGCCTTAATTCCCTCCTTCCAGCAGATTTCATCCCATTGACTTCAGATCATTTATTCTGGGATTGGAATCTAGAGTCCTTTTGAGTGCCTTGAGACTTGCAGTCATCAGTGGCAAGTTCTCTCGCCATTGACAGTTTTTGGGAATACATCAATGTCCCCTGATTGATGGATCCTCTCAAGTGTTCAATCTCAACACATTTATTCACACTTGTTAGTTTGCACTCTAGTACCTTGATTCCCATTTTCATTATCGGTGGGATATCATGCATCTGTTAACGGTATACATTAATGATTGGTAATCAGACGATGGACTACTATGTTCAACCTCGACACCTCTATTCGCATAGTGGGACATGTACTCATAGTGGTTTGTGTAGAAGAAATTCTAGATTGGTGGCATCTCTTATATGCTACCTCCTTGATCGTGCCAGTGTTAATGAGATTTCATCTCTCGTGACTTGATTCTAGTATATGTCAGATATTTCCAGCCACTATGGAGATCTTGATCTATTATTCAGCCATTATGGAGATCATGGTCCTATGTATATCTTCATCATGGAGATTCTGATCTATGTATATTGTACGTGGCGATGACCACATATGTGATATCATGTTGTTGAGGCCTGGAAATTTGCAGGCAACAACAGAAAGGGTTCTCCCCAGTCAACGTTCCTAACTAGCCCGTTGACTATTTGGTATAGGGCATCCGTTCGGTTTGCGGTCCGGCTACCATAGGTCAAGTAACAAAAACAAAGGTTTTACCAGTTGCAGCCCGGTCCACCAGTATTTTTGTATTTTTGACTTAGGGATGATATGCATATGCCTAAATAACCATGCAGGGTGGTGCAGGATGCAGGGAGCAGTCACAATGTGATGCGCAGGTTCTTACCTCTCGTCTTAGACTCACCAGCATCTCTGAATCACTTATGCAGGAATGAAATGAACTAACTATCTATTTATCTATCTATCTACCTATCCCCGGGGAGACAAAATATGATTTATTTATGAGTAATGTGGATTATTCATGCATTATAAATAGAAATTATAGGTAGCTGATATTCTTATCTACAACACATGAAATATTAAAGATATTTCAACAATCAGATAGCCAACTGTTTCATAAGCAGCATACATTACTCACGGTGACATTTCCACAAAATGAACTAGAAATCATTTAAACAAGAACATAGGTTCAGAGAGTTAGAACGATCTCACGGTTAATGGACAGAAGCTGGAAAAACAAAATAGTTCATCTTTCAGTCATCCACAGCATAACATTTGGAAATTCCACCAATCTTTCTCCAGCAGGAAAACCATATTTCTTTATTGCAAAGAGAAATAGTTCTTCTTACAATATCACTTTCTAGTCTAACTGGGAAAAATCCCCTTTCCCTTCTAAGCTTTCTACATTTATACAAAAAGGGTGAGACGGTTGGGCTGCCCAAAGTAACCTTTGGGCTTCCCAACCCTTTGTTTCCCAACGTTTTACTTTTGTCAAATGTTTTTACAAAATTGTTACAAAATACAAAAATGACCACTCCTTCACGAAGAGGGTCCCACTTGGGTGTCTAGAAACTTCCTCCATGTCGAAGCTTCAGCAGCAATGCCTTCAAATGCACAGGGTTCCAAAAACTGAATATTGATTTCAAATTTCTCATCTTGGTTCCTTATAGCCTCAATCCTAGCTGCACTTAACCGAAGTTGGTATTCCAGAAGCTGCACACTGATAGCCGAATGATCCACCTCGCTTCTCAAGATCTGATCATCCAAGGCTTTGATATGATGCACTTTAGCTTCCTCCTCCTCATATTTCTTCTGCAAAAGCTCCAAAAATGAGTCATGGTCTGGGAAATCCTCGAGCCTCTGCTCAGCCTCTATCTGGCTAGGTAATGAGAAGTCTTCAGAAAAACTCGGTGCATAATCCTTTTGTCTTTTTAACTGCCTTCTTGAAATATTCAGCGGTGTTGATGGCAAACTCTACTAGGTCATAATCCCACTTGAGGGCCTGTTGGTCCTTTGATGGTAGTCCTACTGGAGTTTCTTCGTTGTTTTTCAGCCTCGCCATTCTGGCAGTCAAGACTTCAAGTACGTCCTGGGATCTATCCACGAAGTAAGAGGAGGTTTCCATGATTTCTTCTAATCGGCCATCTATCTGTAGAACTTTTCACCTTTCCTCCTCTATAGCAGTCTGCAGCTACAGCATCCTAGCTTTCTGTGCCAAGACATGCTCTTTGAATGGTTGGAGGTTGACCTGCTATTCCCTTGCTTCCTCCAGAGCAGTTGTTAGAGAGGCAATCTGCTCTTGATGTTTCTTTCTCTGCTCTTGGGAGTGTATCTCGCTGGCCTGCAAGATAATCTTTTGTTGCTCTTCCAGCTCTTCAACCTTTTGCAGTAGCTGCTCCTTCTCCTTCTTTAGCTCTTGATATTCTTTTTGTACTTTCTCCAGGCATTCTTGGGTTGTCTCCCTAGCCTGTCTCTCTACTTGGAGGGCCTGCAATTCAGCCTCAGCAGCTTTCATGTCCCTCTGCATGTCTTCATACTTTCGTTTCAGCCTATTTCCTTCCTCTCTCTCTTTCCTCAATGTATCCTTCAACTGAGTAGAGGATTTTTTAGATGAATCCAAGTCACTCATCACCTTGTCCATGTTATCTTCTGAGGCGCTGATTAGTGCAAATCCGGCTCTCAGGGTGAATCTTGGATCTCGGTTTGTTCCTAACATAACAGCCGTATCCGTTATCATTTTTCCTGGTAGACTTCCTGACTCAACTTTCTTCTCTGTTCTCTTTACTATTCTCTTTGTTTCGCGATCATAGAAGACAGTGTTGAAGTCAGGGAATTCTTCTCCCTTTTTCTGAACAAAAGGAACTAGCTTGAGTGTGGGGACCACAGGTGTGCTGGTAGCAGGCACTTGTGGGTCCTGGCCCTCTGGGTTTTCCTTCTCCTGGGCACTACTACATTTTGATCCAAAATCCGACGGTTACTTCCGACGGTGAGTGGATTTTTTCTTTTAATCCTACCAAAAATCACAAAGTTAAATTTTTTTTTAAAACTGAGGTCATAAGCGTCGCTTAAGCGATGTCTAGGCTCATAAGCATCGCTTAAGCAACGGCTAGCCTAGCAAGCGTCGCTTAAGTGACGGCGCATAAATTGATCAATTATTTAAAAAAATACACTTAATTGGTTAAAAGGATGAATGCTCCTTATTCAAAGTTGCAAGGATGGAAATTACCATCAAGATACCTATTGGTCATGATCTTCTTGGCCATATGTGGCCCATATGTGTTCTTCATCCAACAACAACCTTCCCTTTAATCATTCTTTGAATGATTGTTTTGGTGGTAGCTTCTATTTCTACCCAATATTCCATTGGCATGGTGGTTCCCTTTTCCAATTCTAATCAAAATGATGTTTGTTTCAATCACTACTTCCATGCCATTAAATATGCCCAAAGTGTTGCATGAATTATGTCAGCCCAACATGTCTCTTTATGTCATATTTTTTCATGAGAATAGAAACCAAAGCTTTGCTTTTGCTTCTAACTTATCCATGGTCCCTATGGTAGTAATGACTACTCTTTTCATTCATGATCTAGAAAATTTTCATCAAACTAATGACAACCTTCCCTATGAAACGGGTGATTTGAACCTACAAAGCATATCCTAAAAAAAAACATGTAGTTGTTGCTTCAGATAGGCCCACTCAAATGCTTAAAAGGATAAATAGGAAGGATTGGGTGTAGTTCATTATAATTAACCCAAATAAAAATTTGTAGTTTCATGCTTTCCTTTTAGCACTATGCACATATCTTGAACCATTTGAAATAAATTTTCAATAATGTTGGCTACCAAAGGCCCAAACACAATATCAACATGTCATTTTAGTGCGGGGTAAATGTCCTCTAGTATTTCTTGCATGAGATTCTACTATAAAATGCTCCATATTATATGATGGTACACATTGATGAAGTGTACCATACATTCCAATTTGATATAATAGATTTGTGACTAATTTGAGCCCTTGTGCTTTTTATCTATGCTTCACCGGGGGTTCGCTTCGCTCCACAGAATTCCCTCATCGACTCTAGCGCTCTTCCCTATGCACAGTTTGCTCAAATTAACCACAGTACTCGATTTCGAGCGAATTGCAATTTCCAGGATAGAATGTATTTTGCTGATTTGGGTGTACCACTACCTGTGATAAATTTCTGTTCACCCGCTCATGAGTTTGTGGGCATTAAACCTCCAGATCTGATGGTGCAGGCAAAGAGGGAAAATAACACCCGGTGATTAGCGTTTTCGTAAGGAAATTATGTCTATGAAGAAGGGATGGAGGAAATTTGGAGTTGCAGTTGTGGGTTTGGTGCTGCTATCCATGCTCGTTCCATTGGTATTCTTGCTCGGACTCTATGGTGGATTTCAGAGCAGTAAGTTCATCTGAACCCATTTCATTTTTTATTTGACTTGAATCCCCCTTCTCACAGACTGTTGTGTATGGGGAATCTGAATTTGGAGTACTTTGGCTGGGGCTGGGGCACTTATAGGTTTTTATGAAGCCCATTTGTGGAATTTGTGGTGGGTGTTTTTCATTTGTATAAAATTTTGCTAAGGAGCTGAGAACTAATATGGAAATGGAAATGAAAGAATCCCAGTTGGAGAAACTTGTAGAGGAGAGGGATAACTTGCAAGGTGCATTAGATGATAAAGCAATAGCAGAGAGAGCTTTAAATGGCGAGAAGCAGGAACTCTTGGCCGTAGTTTTGGAAGCAAAAAGAAGCAAGGAAGTGATCATTAAACACAAGGAGGAGGCAGAGTTAGGGTGGAAAAATGAAAAGGAGGAATTGGGTTCTTCTCTTGCAGATTCTTCCAGAAAAACTCAGGGATTGGAGGATACTGTTGAAGGTCTAGAGGATGAGAATAAACATTTGTCTGATCAGATGGAGGCGATGCCAAGCCAATTGAATGCTGAGATTGCGACATTAAGTGAGTCTCTGTTGGAGACGAGGAGGGTTGTGGATGAGATGACAAGAGAGAAAGAGGAGCTTGAAACAGAGGTTGATGGAGTGAATAAAAATGTCGAAATATTGTGCAGGGAAAATGAAGAGCTAGGGCACGAGATTACTTCTTTGAAGGGTGAGTTGAGGTTGAAAGATGATGTTTTATTTTCTTTGGAAAATGAGAAAGAGGCTCTACGTGCAGATTTGGTGAAAGTAGGCATGGTTGGAATGGATGTGGATGTGTATGACTGATCCGAAAACCCACTTCAGATATTGAGGGCTAAATTGGTTGCATACACAAGGGATCCATTGAGGATCCAGCAGAATCTATGCGGTCTGAAGGTTGCTTTTTTGTAACATAAACTGCAAGAGAGTTATTTGGGAGCAAACAGAGATGATAACTCGTTCAAACCTCGCAGAACAACTGAGGGACTATCAGATTCGGTCCCAGCACAAGTGGGCGCCTCTAACTTTCTTCTCATCAATGACCCAAATCACATCTGGGTATGTCAGATCCAACTTTCTCAGGTCTGGTTCAATTCAATGGAAAATCATGGATTTTACATGGTGCTTTCCTATTATCAATGCACAATATTAGTGCTAATTTTGTAGTAGTCAACCATGTCAAAATTTCAAATCTATGCATATGCTTTCCTATTGGGTTGTGTGGTATGTACAATTTTTAGGGTTGATTCCGGATTTGTTTTGATACTGAACCGTGTCAGAAATAGTAACCCAATGCATTATTGACCGAATCCATCCGTGGGAATCCACAGAGTTTATTTTGTTGGTATTGAGATTTGATGGATATGTTATGTTTTAGATGAAATGAGCGTAACATGATGGCTTACCAGATGGTGGGATTACCCAGTGCAAATTCAAATTAAATTTATAGTTTTGTTTTTAGATTTTGAGAAGAACCGAGGGATCAAATGTAACTCTATCCTTATTAAGCAACCACATTCTCACCGTGGCTAAGAAATCCTCACTGGGCAAAAAATTGGTGAAAATCCCCTGAAGGAAGTCACCGAGGTTGGGAGCTAGGGCGTCGTGATAAAATATAGTCACTTTCATGGCTATAGGGAATAGAACCTTGGTATCTAGGATGGCAATGGCTACCGTGATGTTGAGGGGTAACAGTTTATGTTTGAAGAATGAAACCCCTTTGTTAGTCACATTCCAAACTCCTTGGAAAATGTTTAGCTGAGCAGTTGGGAATTTTTACCTTCCACAGTAGGCAAGATGCATCTTTTCCATTTTGTGACCATTGGTCTCTGTTTTGTTTTCTTTGTATGTGAGCACACGCACATATGTGAGTTATATATATATTTTAGAGAAGAGAGAGATATCTGTTTTAGAGAGAGAGAGATCTGTTTGGTTTGCTTCCTTCATCCTCAAGATCAGAGTCACTGTCAGATGGCTGAAGATGATCCCTCTCATCTGAGAGAGGCAAGAATGGATCAATGCCGCTAGCCCCCCTCAATGATGTAGTGTTGGAAGAAACATATTTTCGAGGCTTCAAGCAGAGGCAGCTTGTCCCTCTTACCCCTCCTGCTTCACAATCACAAAAGAAACGACTTAAACGAGAGTAAACAACTCTGTGACCCCTGTGGCACACCCTGGCACAAATAGAACAGCACCCTTTAGAAACAGTCAGATCGCAAGTGTAGCAGAAATAATGACCTGTCAAAATAGCCTGTCAAACTTTATGTTCTTTGTATAATGTTTGAAGCTGAGAGAGTATATCTAGAATGATATTTGCTAGCTGTGATAGATCCCCTGTAATTACAATGCCATGCCAATCTAATTACAAGATAAGAAACATTGAAACAAAATACCTTTTGAACACCACTTTGAAAATTTTGATGAAGACTCCTTGAAAGCTCTTCTGTTTTCAATTCCATGTCATAGGTATTCTTCTTCATCAAATCTGATAGAACCTGAAAATATCCAATTCATATAACTTTTAATTCAAAAATAAAATTCAAAAAACAAGATTTCCTTATTCACAATTTGGCAAGCAAGGAAATAGATTTTTACCTCGTATGCACTTTGAAGCTTCTTAAAGGATTCCTCTGCGACTGGATTGCCCATATTTTTGTCAGGATCGACTAGTATCACCTAATGAAAGGAGTGAAAAATTGATCAATGCTAAGAAAACATTGTAGGATGAAACAACAGATCATATTTCCCTCAGTGTTCAAGGGAAATAGTCGACACATAGTATTCTATGTTAATAAAATAATTGGTAATCACTTACTAGCCTGACAGAACACTACCTTTTTCTTGTACATTCGTTTAAGGACAAAAAAATCTATGTTCTCATAGCGAGAGAGACCCAATGTTTCATAATAATATGAGCTACTTTTTATAATAGCATGTCAGATGACATGCATCATCCATTTATTGATGATAAATTGGCTTTCTTCATACAATTATGTTGTCACCTGATTTTGTTTTTTAATTATTTTTTAGTATATATCATTGATGCTACCAAATTGCTATTTTCTGCAAATTTGGGTGAAGCTTATAGCCCTTCCTAGTGTGTCAATCTTATTTTATATTTTGCTTTGTAAATTTGAGAATAAACAGAGCAAGTCACAATGGTTATATATTTTTTGTATTTTTTAATATTGCATTTTTTTCCCTAAAATTTTCTGGGCCAAGTTTCCTTGCTGTAATGGTTTTGGAAACCCATACCTATTTCCAAGACTCACTCAGCTTAGTTTAAAATACATGTAGCTTTTATTTGGAACATCTTCTCCATAGAATTTGAGCTCAATCTCTCATACTTTTCTTTTTGTCTCCTTTCAGAGG
>LPNX010487602.1:0-20753 GCA_001517045.1 Pseudotsuga menziesii | reverse complement strand
ATAATTGTTATAAGTACAAAGGTGATATTAACAAATTATTTGCCTGAATAAGATAAAATAAATCATTTAAGTGGGTTATTTAGAAAAATAATTATTTGTGAATTTGTTTTATGGTTGGTGCAAACCCTTCTAATAAAATTTTATTTGTAAGTGTCAATCTGTCAAAAGACTTATCATCACTTTATTGTACATGTGAAAGTATCATAAACCACTTCTCTAATTAACATACACGATGGCGCATGCAATTTACAATAAGATTAACAAATACTTTTACCACTTTAACTAACACCATATCATATGACTGGGATGACTTGTGGTACTAAAGATGGACTTAAGCTAGTGATTAAATCGTAATAATGATACTAATGTTGATCAACAAATTTAATAAACTCCACATAAAAAAATCAATTGAATAATTAAATTTCAATTTAAATAATTTTTATTGCTACTTTACGATGTCAATAATTAATAATTTTTATTTTTAATGTTTGATAATATTAGGAACCCTAAGAAATTATTTCTTAAATAGTATTAAAAATGAATAATTAAATTGAATTGAATCATGCAAATTTATTTGTTTAAATTGTATAAAAATAAGATTTTTTTTGGGGGATTGTGGTGCAAAAACTCATAAATTAGTCTTGATCATTTATTTGAATGGAAAAATTTATAAATAATTAAATTAAATTATTTATAAAAAAAATTGTGAAATGGTTGTGTTTATGGGTGAAAATCCTTATAAATAAATCCTACATGTACATGTCCATGTGACAAATAATTGTTAGCACCGCTTTATGGTACTTGCCAACATGGCATTTCTCTTAATATACACGAGCAAAAACATATTTTCCAATAAACATTAACACCATTTTAACACCACAAATTAGATGTGGCACCACTTTATGGTACTTGCCAACATGGCATTTCTCTTAATATACATGAGAAAAAACATATTTTCCAATAAACATTAACACCATTTTAACACCACAAATTAGATGTGGCACCACTTTATGGTACTTGCCAACATGGCATTTCTCTTAATATACATGAGCAAAAACATATTTTCCAATAAACATTAACACCACAAATTAGATGCGGTGCTAATACCACCACTTTAACACCATAAAATGTAAGTGGTGCTAATACCACCAACTTAGCACCACAAAATTGTAAGTGGTGCTAATAGCACCACTTTAACACCATAAATTATAAGTGGTGCTAACTTGTGGTGCTAAAAAATAATTTTTTTTGTTGTGAACAATCTATACGCCATTCTGATTTTTTTAATTTCATATCAATATTATTATTTATTTATTTGGAGGAAAGGGATTGTAGATGTCTTCCCACTTAGCAACGATAGGACGACGACGATATGATCGAGGAGGCAGGCTCACGCAGTGCTCACGCCAGCGTTTGAAGGATTTTTGCAGGTTGGATGTGCTCCTTGGCTTCCTCGCTGCCAGTGTTCAGCGTCTAGCCCTGGGCTCCTTGCCAAGCCCTCGCTGGGCTACTCTCATTGGTTTGTTGATTCTGAGGCTGTCCTTGAGCTGGCCCATGTGCTGAGAGGCTTCTCTGGTGGGCCAGTCCGATGGTGACTGGTGTGGGCGGTGATCTGTCCCCGGATCTATGCCTGGATGCCTTCGATCGGTTAATTGCCTCTCACAACAGGAGATCTGGCAAAGGAAATCCTCCAAAGTTTGTCAAAAGAATTAAAGATGTGCCAGAAGTTGCCCTTCCACCGGAAGAAACTATCTGAGTTACTCTCTCCCTGGCAGACCAAGCTCTGATCGGGTAATTCACGGGGCTCTAGCCCTCGCCAAAAACTACGGACAGCTGGGTCCAAAGAAACTGGAGACCCCAAATCACCAATAATGTTGCATTATACTCCGTCGGAAGAGGTTATTTTCTGTTCGACTTTGAATCCAAGGAAGACAAAGATTTAATTTTCAGGAATGGGCCCTACTTCATGGGGCCGCAGGGTCTTTATCTTAACGGGTGGACTCCAGAATTTGATCCCGAGGCCGATACCCCTAAAGCAGTGCCTATCTAGGTCAGGCTACCCAACATCCCCATGCACTGCTGGAACCCTAAATCCCTCCAAGCTATAGGGACTGTACTGGGGAACTACATAGACATGGCTAGTCCAAAGGACCAATATGCTTGTGGCCGTATATGCGTTGAGGTCGATCTCAAAGCTGGCCTACCAGAAGCTATAAAGTTAACCGTGGGGAATCTATCCCAATTCCAGAAGCTTGGCTATGAACAACTACCTTTCAAGTGTAGAGGCTGCCACGAATACGGACATTTCATCCGCAACTGTCCTACAAACCCTGAGATCCAGCAAGACAAGGAGGAGGAATGGCAAAAGGTGAATAGATCTAAACCTAAAAACCAAACCAGAAGGGATCCAAAGAAGGGTGAGGGGAAAAAAGAAACAAGGGTCATCCCTCCTGAAGAGTCCCCAGAAACATCCAAGACCAAAGAAACTGTTGAAGTAAGGGATGATCCCATTGAAGTCGAAGAGAAATCCAGTAATGGAGATAGTAAGGAGCCCAAAGCAGATCTATCAGTCCAACAAATGAAGGACCAAGATGAAGACATGGCATCGATAACTGTAGGGGAATCCTTGGGGAAATTAGAGGAAGAATCTGGAACGGAAGAAGAGGAAGAGGAGGAGGGGGAAATAGAGTTGACTACTCCAAGAATGACTAAAACCAAAGGAAGGAAATCCAAGAAAGAAGTTAGGGAGAAAGCAACCTACAAGGATAAGCTGCAAGGCTCCCAGCTAACCTTGGAAAAGCTGTTGAAAAATACTAGGAACACTCGCCAGCAGGGGCATGCCCAGAAAGGGATGCCTTCGCTCTCTAAAAGTAAGTAATGAAGGTCCTCTCCTGGAACTGTAGAGGTCTCGGTAGCAAAATCAAGGAAGAAGCAATGACAAATCTAATTTCTTTACATCAACCGGACATCTTTTTGATCCAAGAGACCAAGATGGAGGAAGTCGCATTTCTCCATGTAAGTAAAAAATTTTGGAAAAAAAGTGGTAAAGTCGCAATTAGCTTAAGGGGCGCATCCGGAGGCATTGGAACTCTGTGGGATGATAAGAAATTTGATGCTGTTGACATCAAGTACAGTACATATTGGGTCCTCACCCTGCTGAGGCAAAAAGACACGAACACCCTGTTAAGTATATTCAATATTTATGCTCCCAATTCTATCGCTAAAAAAAATGTCTACTAGAGTCTCCTGCACGAGGAAAAGAGTAACCTGCAAGGTAATGTTATTCTTGCGGGGGATCTCAATGTCATACTAAGTCAAGATGAAAAACGAGCGGGCTCTTTGGTCAGAGACCCCATAAGAGAAATTGTTGATGAGATCATCCTGGAATGGGATCTCATGGATATTAAGCCATCTTCCAGAAAGTATACTTGGAATAACAAGAGGATTGGGCCTGGGCATATTGCTGCCAGACTCGATCGCTTCTTGGTCCAGGACTCCTTCCTCCTGCTAGGACTGAATCTGTCTTCCAAAATCTTACCATTTGGAGTATCAGATCATAAGCCCATCCTCCTTGAGATGGTTAATAACAAGAATTGGGGCCCTATTCCGTTTAGATTTAATCCCCTATGGGCCAATCAACGTGAGTTCCTAAGGATTGTGGCCAATTCTTAGTCTCTCTCGATTTTAGGGTCACCTTTCTACATTTGGGAGGAGAAACTCAGAAGGCTGAAAAAAGAACTGAAATCCTGGGCTAAGGCGATCCCCTCTCCCACTGATAAAAAATCACATGCTGCTCTTGAGCTAGAGTGCCACCAGGCCGTCACAGAGGATAAAATCATGGACCATAATGACATCTAAACTGAGCTCAAGCTGCACTCGAATCTCCATGTTGCCTGCAAACTTGAATCCGAACGGTGGAGATTAAAATCTAGATGTAAATGGCTGAACGATGGTGATAGGAACACGAGTTTTTTTCCATAAGCAAGATGAAGCAAGAAAAAACTTCAACTGCGTGCTTGAAATTCAGTCTCAGGACAGACTTATCAATAGCTTCGAAGACATAAAGATGGAAGCGTCGAGGCATTTCAGCGACCTCTTCAATGCCCAGCCTATCATGGAAGACGCTGAGCTCATGAGCCTGATCCCCAATGCAATAAAAAATAGTGACAGCGAGGTTCTAACACAGAGCATCACGATGGATGAAATCAAGATGGACGTTGATGGCATGGAGGATGTCAGAGCTCCGGGGCCCGATGGGTATAATGCCAACTTCATTAAGCTTTGCTGGGACATTATTAAAAATGACTTAATCAAAATGGTCAGAAAATCTCAGAGGTGCAGTAAAATTGGAGGTAGCACGAACTCTGCCTTCCTAACTCTAATCCCCAAAGAGAAGGAGGCTAAATCTTTTGACAGGTTTCGGCCTATATCCCTGTGCAATATAGGTTATAAAATCATAACCAAGATAATGGCTAGTAGACTAAAACATATCCTACCTAGACTGATCCCTGAGAACCAAGGCGGATTTGTCAAAGGCAAGAAGATCTGGGAAAATATTATCTTAGTCCAAGAGGCTATACACTCTAGTCTGAAGAATGGCAACAAAGGAATGGTGGTAAAAATTGATCTCGCCAATGCCTTTGACAGAGTCAGCCATCCCTTTCTCTTTTAGGTAATGCAGAAATTTGGTTTCGCTTTAGATTTTATCTCTTGGGTCAAGGCCTGTATCAGCAAGTCGTGGATAGACTCGCTTGTCAACAGAAGAGCTGCTCCCTTCTTCCAAGCTTCGAGAGGTCTGAGGCAAGGCTGCCTGCTCTCCCCCTTGCTTTATTCCATCCAGGCTTTAGTACTAAGCTTTCAGCTAGAATTTGCTAGGCATGAACAGGACCTTCCAGGCATTAGGATGGCTAGGGGCATCAAAGATATTAATCATGCGCAATTCACGGATGATACTATCTTGCTTGGAGGAGCCAGTCAAATTATTTCCCGTCAATTCAAGACTGAATTGAATCGTTACTGTCAAGCATCTAGAAGCAAAATCAATCTAAGGAAAAGTCAGATTTATGGACGGAATATCAATCCTAGGGAAATGTCAGATATCTCTCGAGGTCTCAACATGGATGGGGTTGTTGCTTGGGAGTCTCTCAATTATCTAGGGATACCCATTTTCAAAATGAAGCCCAAGAGCTCGGCCTGGAACCTAATTGTGGAGAAAATAAAAAATAAAATCAACAGATGGGGATCAACTTGGTTAAATTTGGCTGGGAAGGTAGTCTTAATCAAAGCTGTCCTAAATAGCTATCTGCTCTATCAGAGCTCTCTTCTCTTATCTCCGACCAAAACTATAAATCAGATCAAAGGACTGGTTAGATCCTTTCTCTGGCAGGGTGACAGTGTTGGAAGAGGCAAAATGTTTGCATTGGTGAGTTGGAAAACTATAAAATTGCCGCGGTCAGAGGGAGGTCTCCACGTCAGAGATCTCAGAAATCAAAACTTAGCTATGGGAGCCAAGCTACTCTGGAACTTGCTCACCCCCAAGCCCTCTTGGTCCAGTCGTGTCTTGGTCCAGTCGTGTGCTGAAAGCCAAATACTTCAGAGGCCCGAGGCTCAAATGCCTTGATGGAGGCCACACGATTCAGAATGGATCCTTAATCTTTAATATTTGTGTTAAGGCGCTGCCACAGTTTAAACATGATTTGCATTGGGTCCCAGGCAATGGGAAATTGATCAGTTTGTGGCATGACAAAATTTTAGGAAAGACACTTCCATAAACTCCTCGCATGTAGCATTGGATGATCGCGCTGGGGATGAACACGATCAGGGATATATCCAAATGGGAGACTGAAGAACCATATCGTTGGGCTAGCTGGGTTTTGCCAGAATGCCTTGATGACTTAGAAGCTGAGAAATCTCTGTTATTCCTCCACTTGGCTAGCCTAGCACCGATTGGCAAAAACAAGAAGGATCGTCGTGGTTGGGGAGGTCAGTCTGGGAGATACTCAACGGCAGAAGGTTACCAACGTTATGCTGCAAATTACAATGTCCCTGTCAATCCTCAAATCTGGAATTACCTTTGGAACTGCAGAACACTGCCGAAGATTGATATGTTCACTTGGTCTCTTATGCATGAAAGAGTACTCACTGGTGAGAATTTGGAAAAAAGAGGGCTTGTTGGCCCATTTCGTTGTCCCTTATGTGCTGTGGCCTCCAAAACTATTAGTCATTTATTCTTAAAATGCCCTTATTCCATTTCAGTTTGGAATGATGTGCTGAAGCGATGGGAAGACAGAGTGCATTTGCCGGATAATATTCAAGCCTGTTTTCTTAAATGGGAAAGCCTGTATCAAGGTGACCTGAACCAGAAAAGTGGAATTAGAGCCTGTTGGTTCAAACTCCCCAAGTTAATTTGCTGGTGTATTTGGAACGAAAGAAACCATAGGATTTTTCAGGAAAATACTTAGCCTGCATGGAAGACAGCTATTAAAATTATAGCTTTGTTCAGGGAGGTTGTCAGTACCTCTATGATCCCCATTAATAAAGGAAACCTTACAGACAATGAAAAAATTGGATGCAAAGTATCAATATCAAGGTTGTAAATAAAGCAGATGTAAATAACTTGGAAGAATGGGATATCAGGATGGATAACTCTCAATTTGAAAATTGGCTAAAAGAAAGAAAGCTTTTTAAACTTTTTTTTTACGGGGCTTCCAAAGGGAATCTGGGGAAGGCCAGGGGAGGTGGAGTCGTTATTGATCTAGATGGGAACGTCGAGATTGAATACTACTAGAACATTGGTTATGATACTAATAATATGGCTAAGGATTACGGGCTCTGGAAAGGCCTCAAGCAGCTGCTGAAGAAAGGAGTGGATGAGGTCATGGTTTTTGGAGATTCCAGGGTTATTATTCAGGCGTTGAATGGAGGAAGAAGGAGCAAGAATGATAGGACAGCAAGGCTGATAAGTAGAATTAGATCCAAGGCTAAAATGTTCAGGAAGGTTTATTTTTTTCATATTCTTATGGGACTTAATGTCTTGGCAGATATTGCAGCCAATAAATCCATAGCTGCTAATCTCAATGAACTTATTGTCAATTCGGTTGTAAGCATTGACATCCCTCCTTAGCTCTTCTGTAGGTCATCGATTGAAAGAAGTAGTGATTGGGATGCTTGTTGTTATGCGTTTTCATTTCAGCGGTCTCTTTGCTGAGTTTTAATATAACATAACTGTTCTTGTTAAAAAAAATAAAATCTATACGCCATTCCACAGAGAATATAGTTGGTTCAAGTCCATGTGTAGAATGGTTCTAGGAATATATGAAGAGATTCCATAATACATATATATATGCATTGGTTTATTAGGGTGATATTCAACCATTTCCTAATTCCTAACGCATGTTTAGATAGATAAATATTCGATATTTAATGTTGTGTTGTAACCGACATGTGAGGATGCAATGTGCACCCAATAATGGAGCATAGTGTAGGATGGACTTAGCTTCTCCTACACACCATTTTTTATGTTAGTTCTTGATAAAGTTTGATGTCAAAACTTGAGTTCACAATTGGGGCTATAAAAGACTTGTAAATTATTAGAGCATGAACTCTAAATCTATTTAGATTATGCCAAGTGGTTATAATTTTGATTTTTTTTTATAAATAGGTCAGGTCATGTCATTTGATAAGTTAGATTCTTTATTTTTATGCCGTAAGGCGTTTTTCTACGAACAAGTTCGGAAAAACAATGTTCCTTTCGTCGTCTATTTGCCCAACCCTGCTCCTCCACGTGTCCTCTTTGCGATCCGGTGGTCCTCCGCGTGTTTTAAAGTTCCGCTGCCCTGCTCTGTCCTGCAAGTTTCCGGTTGCTGCCGTGCTCTGCCTTGCAAGTTTCATTGTTCATGGGCTTTGCCGTGATTGTTGAGTTTGTCAGAATCGCCCATTTCGTCTGCAAGTTTCATTGTTCATGGGCTTTGCCGTGAGTGTTGAGTTTGTTAGAACCGCACTTGTTCGGCGGTTCTGGAGCGCCGTGGGTGATATTTGGAGAGCCCGTCCTGTGAAAGACCAGTGTTTTTTTCTCGGTTTGGCATTTATTCTCGGTTTGGAGGTGGTTGAACATCTTGTCATGGCGACCGCCCCTCCCTGCTGCATAAATGGCGTTTACTGGTCAAATTTAGTTTGCGTGGGTTTGCACAGAGAAGTTGCATTGTTTCTAGTTGCAGGAATTCTGATTCAAAGAGCCAAAGAACTAAAAAAACACAGGTACGCAATTTCATTTCTATTGCAATTTCATTTCTATTGTAGGAATCGGGCACCGCAGCTTAGAATAATTCAAAACCCCTGAATAGCTTAGAATAATTCAAAACCCTTCATATAGCAATCGGGCACTGCAATTTCTTGTATAGCTTAGAATAATTCAAAACCCTTGAATAATTTGTTGTATTTCAGATATTGAATCTTTTCTTCGAACAGAACATCATATTATAAGGTGGTCTTGGATCACTGAAAATGAAGAACCAAACTTGCAGGCAATGCAGGGGAACAAAGAAAGGAAAACCCCCAAGCCAAGCCCCCACTATGGCCAAAACTGTAGATTTATTACGGTTATTTTGCCACTTGGAAGACCAAACAACAGGAAAAGCAACAAGCACTTTTGAAATGGGGAGGTTAATCCTTCATCTTTGCAACATAAGCAACAAGCAATGCTTCATCTTTGCATACCTTGGCAACTGTTGAATTCATACCCAAATCAAGCACCAACAACCCATGTAAAGCTGAACCATTATGAATGTTGATGGGGGATTAGTTTCATTATGGTAATTGGGTTAAACAATGCTCCCCACCTTTGTCGATGGTTTCCTCCATCTTTATTGCGTTCATTTCCATCATTTCTGGGCTTGAAAGGTTGTGTCCTTGTTAAAATCCTGGCCCTATTGTCTATGCCAGTTGTCTTTTTGCCCACGCCAAATGGTGGTTTAGACAGTGTCGGTTGGCTTCTATCTGTGGGAGCCTGTTTGCTAAGATGTACCACCCATTGTGGGGAAGCACCTAGTATCAACTATTGATATATACTGTATCATTGTTTGCAAATTGTGTGTAATGTTTGTTTTATAAAATTTGGGTTGCTTTCGATAACATGTAGTTTAGTGATATGGTTTTCAAATAAGCAGGCCATAGTTATATGGCAGGGCTTGAATTTTTCAATTTGGATTTCATAGAAAGTATATCCTGTTTGGTAGGGCTGAAAATTTGCAAACTGTGTGGTTAATTTTCTATTTCATAAATTTTTTGGGTAGTGGCTTGTTTGCCATGGTCTGTCTATATACTAGCAATTTTGTAAGTTGTTGCTAAACTGTTATTGGCAGTATCTATTTTTAGGGTGACCTTGTTTCCATTGATGCTTGATCTTGATATTCACATCTACAATGCGTTTTCTTTGAAGAATTTTTTGTTTTGAAATTAAACAGGTAAAGAAAAATGTTGGTTTATGTTTTTCCTATTGTTTGCAAATTATGTGTAATGTTTGTTTTATAAAATTTGGGTTGCTTTCGATAACATGTAGTTTAGTGATATGGTTTTCAATTAAGCAGGCCATAGTTATATGGCAGGGCTTGAATTTTTCAATTTGGATTTCATAGAAACTATATCTTGTTTGGTAGGGCTGAAAATTTGCAAACTGTGTGGTTAATTTTCTATTTCATAAAGTTTTTGGGTAGTGGCTTGTTTGCCATGGTCTGTCTATATACTAGCAATTTTGTAAGTTGTTGCTAAACTATTATTGGCAGTATCTATTTTCAGGGTGACCTTGTTTCCATTGATGCTTGATCTTGATATTCACATCTACAATGTGCTTTCTTTGAAGAATTTTTTGTTTCGAAATTAAACAGGTAAAGAAAAATGTTGGTTTATGTTTTTTCTTGTTTTAATATTTGTTTTTCTAATTATTTAAAGGGTATTTCAAGTTTCTATACAGCAACAATGACTTATGAATTTCCAAATTATTTTACTTTCATAGAATAGGCCTTAGTTCTCTTAATACACTTTTATACGCAGAATTTACTCCATGTCAGTTTCTTTTGCCATTCTTGAATATACATATATTTGTTAATTATCTTGTCCATGAATGGATGTGGGTGTCTCATTAACGAAGGAAGCTTGTTGTTCAAGTTATGGGAAGAACTTTATCTGAGTTTATGTATCTTATCGCTCTGTTCCTTGCAGATCTAAGTTTCGGACTATTTATGGTCCACGAATACCCCTCTGCAACCCCAGTTCTTCGCACAAGATAGGCCCCGGTAAGTAAACCCCTCAGTGAAGAATGTGTTTTGAGTTCCTTGAATGTCTTGTATGCATGTGTTCTTATATGCATGTATTCTAAGTGGAGTTAAAACGACAGGGTATATTCTGCGAAAATGCACTTCCTTTTTCTCCTTCTTGAGTTAATATGACACGACATTTTCATGTGGAATCTGGGGAATTCATGCCTATCTTGTAGTATTAATCCTAATAGCAATAAAGGCACAGGGAAACCAACAACCAATGAGTTGCCATAGTTGGGGACTCCAATGCATTCTACAATAGAAGAGGTAGACTCCATCCCTTCTCCAACAACAAAAAACAAACCCAAATAAGTGTTTCCGCCCAAAACTTAGAAAGGGTAGTTGGAAATATAGATAATTTGGAAAAGTTTAGCCTGACGGTGAACTAACATTGTGTGGGTTTCTAGCTCTACTTGGTTGTTTGCATGTAAAATAGATAGCAAATATCCCAGACACTATTTTCTTTTAGCTCCATCACATGCCCAGAGTTTGTTTCCTCGTTAATTCTGAGGCCCTCAGATTACTCACTCGTTATGAGTGATGTTACCTTGTGTGTTGAGGAGGGCTCTCAGATGGTTGTGTTGCTATGTTGGTTGGTTGGGATTAAAAAAATTTGCATACTAAGTGACTGTAACATGTCTTTGGTAATTGTAATTCCCGACTTTGGTAATTCTAACATCTTAATTGTAACATCACAAGTCATTTGTAAAATCATCTTTTTAAAATTCTTATGTGGGTAATTGTAACTTTTTAATTCACTTTACATTGGCCCTTTTTTTGAATTCCTAGGTTGGTAATTGTATCTTTTTAAGTTATCATACATTGGGAAAATGGAAATAGTTTAAAATCAATTTTTGGAGCAATGGAGAGTGACATAAAAATACTATTATTTTAAATTTTACATGGTGTAGGTGTAGCTTTTTCAATATATTTATCGTATTGGTTAATTTCTCAATATACTTGAACAATCGAACTTGAGGATCTTTGTTAATTTGGAATGAGCTTAAGCATGTTTATGGTCTCTTTTGGTAATGTATTGAATTATTAAGATAACATTAAGTTGTATTGCTATTTTGGAAGGGGAGGTATTGACATTATTAAGATATCATTTAGGTTGTATTTTAGGTTAAGCTAAGTTACAAGTGTATTTAGTGCTACTTTTGGTAAGATTAATGAAATTTGGTGATGTACATTTACAATTTAAGTAAAAGTTCGTAGCAACTTGTGAGTTGACTCTTCGAGTAGGTGTTTATATCTATGCAACTTGCTTATGTAGTTTCATTCCCCTAGGAGTGAGAAATATCGAAATGTTCTCTAGAAGGGCTGGGATTCCATTATCATAATGGGAAAAAAAAGTAAAATGATTTGAGTTCCTACTGCTAGCTAGCATCAAGTCTGTGATTTGACTCATTGGGCACTTGTGAGTTGGCAATTGAGTTATCACTAAGTAAACCAAATCTATAATTTATGTGCCCAATGACTGAGCAATATTTTAATATTATCATTATGGGCGGGATTCCACCACCATCATCATTAGAAGAAGAAAAACGTTTTGACCTACATTTTTCTTGATGTTCCTATTTTTTTAATATGGGTATGCCCACTTAGGAATCCTTAGAACCGCCCTAAGAACTATGACTAGAACTTATTAGATCGAATGGGGTCAGTATACCATTGCTATTAACCTTTAATAGGAAGAATGAATGAATTTAATTTAGACCTTCTCACTTTTGACTTTAGACATCGTTTGTAGGCGCATGGTCCAAAGATTGGACTGTTCATGTCTTTATCAGCCCTATTTTGCCCTTTTTTTCCATACTGTAAAAGGATTATCTGACCGAATAGTATTCCCATTTATGCTTGCACGGTATTTTTTATGCCGTAAGGCATTCTCCCCTATAGTTCTTTGGTAAACCACTGCTCATTCCGTCCTCTATTGAACCCAACGCACTTCTCCGCTTGTTTTCTTCGTGAACCGCTTGTTTATTAGTTCTGCTGCTTTCCAATGCTGGTTGATGTTCAACCCTTTACTTTTATCATTCGTTTACATATCTTCTACTTATTGCTAAACAACACTAAGAATTCTGCTCAAATATTCAACTTCCTCGAGTTATAATACCTTCAGAATCGTAGTGCAATTGGAGTATGTGATAAATGAACTTAACATAATAAACTTCACCTTTTTAAACATGTTTTTTCCCTTGGATTTCTGTCAAAATTAGCTCATACCAAGGCAACTGTCAGACGACTTCATATAAATTCTAATCTACAAGTACTAGTATCTCTTACAAACCAAATAATAGGGTAGTGTCTCAAAACTACAAGATGGTTTGTTTTTACATGGAACCAATTTCATAATTCCCAATATTGTTGATTCTCAGAAAACAACTTTTGAAACAATTACCCCCAGCTACTTACCCAAGGGAGGCTTTTACATAGAACCACTCTTTCAAAATTCTCAATGTAGTTGTTTCTTAGAAAACTGTTTTTGCCACATTTACCTCAGCTTTTTACCCAATCCCTTATACCTAGAAGGGCTTCATAAAAGCAAGTATTAAAATCTAGAATATACTTGGTTCTTAAGGTGGAATTTACACTTTCATGGTAAAAATCCAGAATATTGTAGAGATTACAGGCAGCTAAGAAATGGAAAATATAGATTCTGCAATCAAGAAATATTTGTATTTAAGGAAACCAAAATGGATAAAGGATTAAAATTTGTTTGAAAGAAAGGGGTGAGAAGCAATTTTCTGAAAGTAACCCCAACAATTGCTACCAGAACAAACTGTATCAATGTCACTTTGGTTGCTAGGCATTAAAATTGAAAAATGTTCATTATAAAAAACTAAACTTAAAAATCACTGGTGGTATTAAAAATAGAACCAAGAGAGAAAATATGTTAGAGTTGCTGACCTTTATCCAATTTGTAAGCAGACGAATGTCTATGTTCAATGCATGGAACACATCTTTTAGATTTAGTGAACCTTCTATAATGCACATAACTATATGCACGTAGACACCAGACCAATGGAGTGCCCCTGTATTCTCTAGGTGCATAGCTATTAAAAGGCACGAGGGGGATTGCATATGTAGTAAGCTTTTGCATATTTTCTTAATAGGAATAAAATAAAATACCAACCTACAGAAAAGAAAAAAAAGGTCAAAGTGTTTCATGGAGTTTTCTTAAATTCCT
Source organism: Pseudotsuga menziesii (assembly GCA_001517045.1). Taxonomy (NCBI): domain Eukaryota; kingdom Viridiplantae; phylum Streptophyta; class Pinopsida; order Pinales; family Pinaceae; genus Pseudotsuga; species Pseudotsuga menziesii. The sequence goes on along the minus strand of LPNX010487602.1, from coordinate 7,247 downwards.
TACGTCAACAAGCATTTTGACACACGCTGGAAACTTTATATTTGTACATGCTTGTAACACAAGTTGTGAATAGTCTTTGTAGCTTCCCTGAGGGAACAAAAAGTTTACACACAAGGAGGACACCTTTTTTTTACTTCGGGACTTTGGAATCCATTCAGTGCATAGTGCACTCTACAAGTCATTTTCCCATTTTAATTAATGGATTCTTATAGATTGCCTAAGAGAACCAGAATTTTACACACGAGCAGGAACCCTTTTTAAATTTCGGGCCTTTGGAATCCATTGAGTGTAGAGTGCACTCTGCAAGTCATTTACCCTTTTTAATTAATGGATTCTAAAGTCATTCCAGTCCAAAGACCTTACAGTTATGTTATCACTTTCATATGAATCAAATCAATGTCCATCGAGTTCTGCCATGTCGAGAATAAATGATAAATGAGTAAGGCAAGTTGCCTATCCAAGAGGGTGCAAGAATAAATTTTAAGTAGAAATTATGTAAAAAATTGATGTTTGGCATAGTTTTATAAGTTAAAGTTTCAAAGATAGTTTTCCATGCCCTATAGGTTTTGAGGGTCTCTCTCTAAAACTTTCAAAAATCCTAAAACAATCTAGAAGAAAAAACTAAAATCGTGTCCCTTTTGGATTTTCCGCTTCACCAAACTCCAGTTCAAATGAAGTTTTCTAAACTGTTTTGGATAAAGCATTAAGTCATAAGTAATGAAATGTAACAGGAGAGATGGATGATTCCACATGAAAAGTAAAGAATAAGTTCAAATATAGACAATTGTACTAAGACTTATAATTGAACATATTTTAGAATTTTCACTTGCATCTTCAATGAAATCAAGGCAGAGACTTGAATGCAACACTGTTAGGCGTTCTCCTCTGAATTTTTGTTCTCGACAATTGTAGATGTCGTTCTCCCTCCTGCTAGTGCTACTTTTACGCGTGTCTCCTCTTGCGCTGTGCATTTTGCATAGGTTTCCTGTATTGCCAACTAGGACAAAGCAAGACACCAACCGAAAACCTTAATCAACTAACAACTCGGGGATGGGGGTTAAGTCCCATGTCCAACCATCAATGCTGTCACTTGTGAACGAGCCCGAATTGGGCTCTAACTTTTACCTCCAAAAGATCTGGAAGGCCGGGCTACCAACACCGAAGTTCTTTACTACCCAGCAAGAGTCAATTTGAAGACACGCGGAAGACCAGCGTATCACGTAGAAGACACGTGGAGAACCAGCGGATCACGAAGATGACACGCAGAGAAGCACAGTTGGTTGGACAGACGATGAAATGAACATTGGTTTCCAAACAATTCTCTTCCTTCTACAGTCGAGTGATGTCTGAAGAGCCGTGACTCTCGTCCTAGGATAATACACGCAACAAGCTCTTAACCTAGGATAATAGACGCACCAACACCAGATTAGAGCTTCTGGCTCTTTGGCCACTGCTTTCGGTTGTCATTCATTTGGGGATCCCTCTCTCATTTGTATTTGGGGATTCACAGGTTATCATCTCATGGGTGAACAAAACTGCTTCATTGAACACCCCACTTCTAAGTCATTGGTGTGATGACATTCTTTCTCTGCTGCATCATGTGCCTTTAGTGACCATCAATCATATCTACCGCGAGCATAACTAGCAGGCTGACAGTCTCTCCAAACAGGCTCTTTCGTTGGCCCTGAGGCATGGGAAATTTTCTGGATCTTTAGATGGTATGATCATCGATCATGGGATATTTCAGTTATTTTGGCTTGTGCCGGGCTTTGCCCTTTCACTCTCTTTTTGAGGCAGAAGAATTCAGTTTGAATGAATGGTTATTTTGCTGACATGGATGTGCCTATCAGCCTTCTTGTTATGCTCCTGATTCATATGTTTCTTGGTCTCTCACGAATTATTTCAGATAGATTTTTTGACTTGTTGCTACAGGCATGATGATAAAAGTCTGCCCTTGGCAGACTTTATGCTTTTCTTTCCCCATTTTCGTTGGATGGCTGGAATAAGCTAGCTTTACAGCTATCAGAGAGATCCACAAATGTATCTGCATTTTTGGAATTCTTCTGCATTCTGCAGGTAACCTTAGAGAGGGATGTAACGGAAAAAAAGTTGCTCTTCTGCATTCTGAAGGTGATCTACAGTTTTGGCCATAGTGCGGGCTTGCCTTGGGGGTTTTCCTTTCTTTCTTCCCCTGCATTTCCTGCAAGTTTGGTTCTTCATTTTCGGTGATCCAAGACCCCCTTATAATATGATGTTCTGTTCGAAGAAAAGATTCAATATCTAAGATACAACAAATTATTCAGGGGTTTTGAATTATTCTAAGCTATACAAGAATGACGTTTTAGTGGCCGAGCTAGCTACGGTGCCCGATTCTTTTAATGGCAGTTTTGTGGAAATTGATGAACGACTTGAAGAGGGCAAAAATTGCGATAGAAATGAAATTGCAGACCTATGTTTTTTTAGTTCTTTGTCTCTTTGAATCAGAATTCCTACAACTAGAAACAATGCAACTTCTTTGTGCAAACCCATGCAAACTAAATTTGACCTGTAAACGCCATTTATGCAGTAGGGAGGGGCGATCGTCATGACAAGATGTTCAGCCACCTCCAAACCGACAATAAATGCCAAACCAAGAAAAAAACACTGGCCTTTCACAGGACAGGCTCTCCAACTATCACCCACGGCACTCTAGAACCGTCGAACAAGTGCAGTTCTGACAAACTGAACAGTCACGGCAAAGCCCATGCACACTGAAACTTGCAGGCGAAATGGGCGGTTCTGACAAACTCAACAGTCACGGCAAAACCCATGAACAATGAAACTTGCAGGACAGAGTAGGGCAGCGGAACTTTAAAACACACGGAGGAGCAGGGTTGGTCGAATAGGCGATGAAGGGAACAGTGTTTTTTTATTGCCGTTCATTTGGGGATCCCTCTCTTATCTGTATTTGGGGATTCACATGTTAGCATCTCTTGCGTGAACATAATTGCTTCATTGAACACGCCACTTCTGATTCATTGGTGTGATGACATTCTTTCTCTGCTCCATCATGTCCCTTTAGTGACCATCAATTATATCTATCGCGAGCATAACTAGCAGCCTAATAGTTTCTCCAAATAGGCTCTTTTATTGGCCCCAAGGCATACGATATTTTTTGGATCTTTAGATGGTATGATCATTGATCATGGGATATTTTAGTTATTTTGGCTTGTGCCGGGTGTTGCCCTTTCACTCTCTTTATGAGGCACAAGCATTCAGTTTGAATGAATGGTTCTTTTGTTGACATGGATGTGCCTATCAACCTTCTTGTTATGCGCCTGATTCATATGTTTTTTGGTCTATCACAAATTATTTCAAATAGAATTCCTGACCTGTTGCTACAGGAATGATGAGAAAAAAGTCTACCCTTCGCAGACTTTATGCTTTTCTTTCTCCACTTTGGTTAGCTGACTGGAATTCTCCGACTTTACAGCTATCTGGATTTGCGAAATTCTTGTGCATTCTCAAGGTGCTCTTACAGAGGAATGTAAGGAAAAAATGTGGCACTTCTTTGCAAAGAAGAGCCTTCTCTTCAATAGATATATTTGAAAGTTTGTTGAAGGGTAAATTTGCTATGAAGTTATTATGCAAATATGAAGTAGTTATTGAGGATTGTTTTGGCACATTTCACAAAGAAAATAACTTTGCTTATGCATGGAAGTAATAAAATTTATCGTTATTTTATCGAAGTAAATAACTTTTATTATATTATGGTTATAAATAGCCAACAAGCTCTTAACCTAGGATAATAGATGCACCAACACCAGATTAGAGCTTCTGGCTCTTTGGCCACTGTTTTTGGTTGCCATTCATTTGGGGATCCCTCTCTTATCTGTATTTGGGGATTCACAGGTTATCATCTCATGGGTGAATAGAACTACTTCATTGAACACCCCACTTCTGAGTCATTGGTGTGATGACATTCTTTCTCTGCTGCATCATGTGCATTTAGTGACCATCAATCATATCTATCGTGAGCATAACTAGCAGGCTGACAGTCTCTCCAAACAAGCTCTTTCGTTGGCCCCGGGGCATGGGGAATTTTCTGGATCTTTAGATGATATGATCATCGATCATGGGATATTTCAGTTATTTTGGCTTGTGTCGGGCTTTTCCCTTTCACTCTCTTTTTGAGGCACAAGCATTCAGTTTGAATGAATGGTTCTTTTGTTGACATGGATGTGCCTATCATCCTTCTTGTTATGCTCCTGATTCATATGTTTCTTGGTCTCTCATGAATTATTTCAGATAGATTTGTTGACCTGTTGCTACAGGCATGATGATAAAAGTCTACCCTTGGCAGACTTATGCTTTTCTGTCCCCAGTTTGGTTGGATTTCTGGAATTATCCGGCTTTACAGCTACCAGAGAGATATGCAAATGTATCTACATTTGCGGAATTCTTCTGCATTCTGAAGGTGATCTTAGAGAGGAATGTAACGGAAAAAAATGTGGCACTTCTTTGCAAAGAAGAGCCTTCTCTTCAATACACATATTTGAAAGTTTGTTGAAGGGTAAATTTGGTATGAAGTTATGATTCAAATCTCAAAGTAGTTATTGAGCATTGTTTTGGTACATTTCACAAATAAAATAGCTTTGCTTATGCATGGAATTAAAAAAATTTATGCTTATTTTATGGAATTAAAAGAATTTTATTATGTTATGGTTATAAATAGCCAACAAGCTCTTATAAAATAACTTTGCTTATGCATGGAATTAAATATTTTTATGCTTATTTTATGGAATTAAAAAACTTTTATTATGTTATGGTTATAAATAGCCAACAAGCTCTTCACCTAGGATAATAGATGCACCAGCACCAAAATTAGAGCTTTTGCCTATTTGGTCACTTCTTTCGGTTACCATTCATTTGGGGATCCCTTTGTTATCTGTATTTTGGGATTCACAGGTTATCATCTCTTGGGTGAAGAGAACTGCTTCATTGAACACCCCACTTCTGAGTCATTGTTGTGACGACATTCTTTCTCTGCTGCATCATGTCCCTTTAGTGACCATCAATCATATCTACCGCGAGCATAACTAGCAGGCAGACAGTCTCTCCAAACAAGCTCTTTCGTTGGCCCCGGGGCATGGAGAATTTTCTGGATCTTTAGCTGATATGATCATTGATCATGGGATATTTCAGTTATTTTGCCTTGTGCCGGGCTTTTCCCTTTCACTCTCTTTTTGAGGCACAAGCATTCAGTTTGAATGAATGGTTCTTTTGCTGACATGGATGTGCCTATCAGCCTTCTTGTTATGCTCCTGATTCATATGTTTCTTGGTCTCTCATGAATTGTTTCAGATAGATTTTCTGACCTATTGCTACAGGAATGATGATAAAAGTCTGCCCTTGGCAGACTTTATGCTTTTCTGTCCCCGTTTTGCTTGGATGGCTGGAATTATCCGACTTTATAGCTACCAGAGAGATCCACAAATGTATCTGCATTCTGAAGGTGATCTTAGAGAGGAATGTAACGAAAAAAAATGTGGCACTTCTTTGCAAAGAAGAGCCTTCTCTTCAATACACATATTTGAAAGTTTGTTGAAGGGTAAATTTGGTATGAAGTTATGATGCAAATTTGAAGTAGTTATTGAGGATTGTTTTGGTACATTTCACAAATAAAATAGCTTTGCTTATGCATGGAATTAAAAAAAATTATGCTTATTTTATGGAATTAAAAGAATTTTATTATGTTATGGTTATAAATAGCCAACAAGCTCTTATAAAATAACTTTGCTTATGCATGGAATTAAAAAAATGTATGCTTGTTTTATGGAATTAAAAAACTTTTATTATGTTATGGTTATAAATAGCCAACAAGCTCTTCACTTAGGATAATAGATGCACCAGCACCAAATTAGAGCTTTTTCCTATTTGGTCACTTCTTTCGGTTTCCATTCATTTGGGGATCCCTCTGCTATCTGTATTTGAGGATTCACAGGTTATCATCTCTTGGGTGAAGAGAACTGCTTCATTGAACACCCCACTTCTGAGTCATTGGTGTGATGACATTCTTTCTCTGCTGCATCATGTCCCTTTAGTGCCCATCAGTCATATCTACCACGAGCATAACTAGCAGGCTGACAGTCTCTCCAAACAGGCTCTTTCTTTGGCCCTGGGGCATGGGGAATTTTCTGGATCTTTAGATGGTATGATCATTGATCATGGGATATTTCAGTTATTTTGGCTTGTGCCGGGCTTTGCCCTTTCACTCTCTTTTCGAGGCACAAGCATTCAGTTTGAATGAATGGTTCTTTTGCTGACATGGATGTGCCTATCAGCCTTCTTGTTATGCTCCTGATTCATATGTTTCTTGGTCTCTCACGAATTGTTTCATCTAGATTTTCTGACCTGTTGCTACAGGAATGATGATACAAGTATGCCCTTGGCACACTTTATGCTTTTCTACCCCCGTTTTGGTTGGATGGCTGGAATTCTCCGGCTTTACAGCTATCAGAGAGATCCCCAACTGTATCTGCTTTTAGTATTATTCCAATTTAGTATTATGATTATTGTCTTATATTACAAGTATTAGATCAAGAAGCATATGAAGAGTAGTTTCCTCTATTTGAACTAATTATATATTTTTTATTCAATTTTTTTAATAACACATGATAGTCAATCTTTTGAATAACACATAATTATACAGTGATGACACATAAGGAAAAAAATACCTGCATTCAGACAGAGAAGATAGTCAAGCCCTTTGTTGACTTGTGCATCACATCGTTGGTTTGAATCTCCTCCCTATACATTGATGGAAAAGAATGCAAACCTAGATATGGAAGATTAGAAGACAAATAAAATGTGTTGCATCTGAAAAGTATAACGAGGGGTGTATTGAAGCGACGAGAATTGGACTCAATAAAACACAGAATGAGGATCGTAATGAGACAGTCGGTTGACCAGAAGGGATATGTCGAGAAGGGCCACAATATCCAATAAATTCCTTGCTAGATCGTGCCTCTAATACACTTTAAGCATGTACAACCTAAATTTCCATAGTTCCATTGCATGTTTTTTTCTCACGTTATATTAAAAAAAATTAGTATATATATGGCACTGTTGTACATTCTACTCTTTTGCTTGCTACAGTTTCATTGTACGTATCGCATGCTTGTATGTCACTCGTGCAATAGTGTGTATATATATACATATATATATACATACATATACATATATATACATACATACATATATATATA
>LPNX010487598.1:0-56647 GCA_001517045.1 Pseudotsuga menziesii | reverse complement strand
ATCTCCACCAGAAATTCTCTCAGCAATAAATGCACATGTACAGCAAACCCTAGCCGTACATCTTCTCGAAATTCGTGCCGATCTGACAGCAGATCCGTACAACAAACCAGCCGTACAAATTCCTCGAAATCTGTGCCTATTTATTGCAGTCCGTACACCTGTCCGTACAGCATTTAATGCAGCCGTACTTACCTCGAAATCTGTGCCGAAATTAACTTAGCCGTACACAGTCCGTACTCCTCGGGATCCGTGCAGCATTTAATGCAGATCAGCAGACCGTACACCTCGAAAATCGTGCAGATCAGCCGTACATCCTCCTGGAAAACCGTGCCAATAAATGCAGCCGTACTCTGGCAATTAATGCAGCCGTACTCTGGCAATTAATGTGGCCATACACCTCGGGAACCGTGCAAGCAAACACTGAATTCTTCAGCTTCAAACCCTAACCTGGAATTTGACCTCCTTGAGTAAAATCGACCTCCTTGAGCTCTCTCTTCTCCTTCACTTGATTAATGAAAAGTCAACTCACTTTTGCCTCCCTCACCCCTTTTTATAATTTCACAGTGAGAGTGAAATTCTCATTTATTTATTTCCCATAAATAAATTCACTCACTTACTCACTTTATCAAAAGGTGACTTTAGTCATAAAATCACATTTAAGTGACTTTAATGTGAGGGTCACATTTTTCCCTCTTAAGTGACTTAGGCAAAATAAAGCCACTTAGGGAACACCTGACTAGGTACAAAAATCAACAAAATCTATCTGCCCTAATCTCTTTCAGGGTAGGCCATCTAGGTCTACTATAGACATTCACCGTATTCTTCCGTATTCTGTGATCCAACACCATCAGAACGTTTATTTGTCGGTTCACGTTCTATAGCCGAGGAAGAGCTGGAAAACCCCAGAAGGATCTGCTGGGACCCTTCAGCCCAGTCTTTCCTTTGCATGTTATCACCCTTTCTCTCAGCATGCTTAGCACAACACACTGAGTGATCATCAGCTCAGGCCTACACATTCAGGGCATCCACCAACAGATTCACATGGGAAGAGGTGACGTCACCCTCTCTAGCAAAACAATTTGCTAGGGATCTTGGAGGAGTCAGATTCTTTGCATGTACCATCCTATCTCTTTAGGAAGGAGAGACTATCATCTCCACAAAGTTTTAACAACAACAGATCCCTCCTTCATAAAAAACATGAACTTCATCAGGGAGAGAGCCTACTTGTAGCTGGGCGTCAAAAGTAGAAAGGGAGCACTATTATCTCACCTATTCAGTACCACATGCATGCAACATATCTTTGGAGTACTATCAGCTTATTTATCAGTGGTAATTGTACAACTTCTTTATTCAGTCTTTTGCACGTCATTGAGTGTCTGAACAACAACTTAGTAGTAAAAAACCATAGAATATCAATTTGGGATATTACAGTAATATCAAAGCATGTTCCTTGCCAGCTGAGGGTTTGAACATGAAAAGTAAATGAATCAAGAAGAAGATACTTTTGTAACCTATAGGAGAAGGAAGAGTAGGTACACTGAAGAGCAGGAATTTGAAGATATCTAGTTAGAGGATACCAATTCAGAATGGACCCAATAGGTATACACTCTGACAGAGGAAAATGAACGGGAGAAGAGGAAGACAGGTTGGAATTTCATAGCTTGGTAAGTGCATTAAATGACCTAGCTAAAGGGCAGAAGGAAGTGTTACCAACTTTATTGTACCATAGTTGGGTTACCTGAGGAGTCGTCAGTTGACAGACTTGTTCAAAGTCTGATTCCAGTGTATCAGTTGATGCGTCTGCTTATCTAGCCAATATGGGCTAGCCACTTTTTTATTTGAATAATTTTGACCATGGCCCCGCGGGGTTTGTAATAAAATGTGCTAGTTGGGTATTTTTGAGTGGTTCGGTCTCCTGAGACGTAGAATCTCAAATAAGGTATTCCAGGGAGTTTTTTGCCCCTAACAATTATGCTTTGCCTTCAGCTGAGTATAATTGACGAGGTTTTCTCCCGCTTCCTCCAAAGCTGGAATGCCTGATGTTGAATTTTGGGCCTTGGGGGGTTATTAGAGCCCAACTGAGTGTTATAAACCTACTAGGCATTATTTAGATAAATCATGGTCATGTCCTAAGTCATCTGGACATATAAAAAAAAATTCGAAAAAATCTTTTTCGAACGGAGAAAAAATTATTTTTTAAATTTTTAAATTTTTAATTACTTTTCCTAAATTTTTTGGGTTAATTTTTCCATAAATTAAATGGAAAAAACCCGTTTGTAATAAATCAATCATTCGGACTCCGAATTCAGTGATTGAAGGCTCTAACCTTAAGCCAAAAATCATTCTTGATCAGCCAGCCAGTCAGAACCAACTTTCAGATCAACAATTGGACACATAATGCATTTTTTCTCAAAAAAGTCAGTTTTGAGGAAAAAATAAAGTTCAATTAAAAATGATTATTTTGGAGAAAATTAAAACTCTCCAAATTAATCCAAATTCGGCGAAATAAAAGGCCAAATGACATCTCACTGGGCATTAATGAGCATTGGAATTAACGGAAAGTTGGTTCAGTCAACAGTCAGTGACCAGAAGGACATCTTTACCTAGCATTTGCGCCTCCTTCAGTCAGGCTCACGTGTGGGTGAGGTGGAGAGCATTCATTCGTTTGGTGATTTGATCGAGGCTGAATTGAGGCTTGCACTGATGACCACTAGGCAGTGGCTCCTCCATACCTAGCAAAGTAGGTTTCCAGACCTAGCAGGCACCCTTCCTATGCAGTAGGACGTCTCCTTCATCCATTCACGCCCCTCTCTCTCCTGAGGGCGCCTTCCACACGTGTGGGCTCATCTGTGGGCTGATTGCAGTGATTAGGGTTAGAGTGGGGGCGCCTTGCCTGGGTGGAGGCCTCCCCTCACTCCCGATTCTTTGATTTAGGTTTGGGATCTCTGTTTGGTGGTCAGGCTGGTTAGGTTATGAGGATTGGTTTTAGGGTTTTAGCACTCTCTCATTGTATAAATAGAGGCTCCTTTAGCTCTATTCGGGTGGATTTTGGTGTAGAGAAACTCTAGTGAAACTTTGTAAATGCTTGTTGCTTTTATGCAACCATTGGAATAAAATCAAGGCTTTGGAGGCTCATGTGGTGTGACATTGTGGATGATCTTACTTGATGGATGAAGTGATGTTGTTTTAATGCTTTTCTTTCTTGCCTATTTGAGATTATGAATCTATGCTTTGGAAGGCTTCTGTAAGCACATAAGAACAGGTATTTGTGGTTTGCAAGTTAGCTGTTTATTGATTTACTGTTAGAAATTAAAAAAGAGCATTGTTTTATTCAATTATATTTCATGCTACTTCTTTATTTCAAATTGTGAACAATACATGATCTAATCCTTTGTTTGGCAAGTCTATGAGTTGTTATTTTGCAAATCCTTCCACCCAACCAAGCAGGAGTTTGAGCTCAGCTGCATCTTCTTCTCTTGGAATCAAGTACACATTTCCAGTAATGGCATGCTCATGAGATCCAAGTGTCTTTAAAAAGATCCACAGGTTTGACCATTTTCTCCTTACTTTTATTCATCTTTCAAGGTAAAAAATCTTTATTGTCTTGGGATTAGGGCACGTTTAGGCTAAAGTGAACATTCATTCACTTAGCCTTTGCTCTGGTTGGCTGCCCTGTTTACTTTTTGCAGCCTTTTATGCCTTCTTTTTGCAGTCATTCCTACCTTTCTTTCGCTGTCCACTTTTCCTTACTTGTTACCCTTTTGGACAACCCTCTTTTGCCTCATTTTTCCACTTTTTGCAGCCCCTTTCCATCCTCTTTTTGGGCCATATTTTGGGCTGTACTTTCAGCCTTTTTCACCCTCATTTGCATCTTTCTTTCTCTGATTTGCAGCCCTCTTTCTCCCTTAGTTTCCAGCCTTCTTTGACTTGCCTTTTGTCCTTTTTTCACTCCCCTTCCACCTCTCTTGCTTTGCCTTTTTCTTGCCTCTTTTCTTCCTTCTTTCCGGTATGTTTGGGTAGTTGTTTTTAGCTAGTTTGTAGATTAAATTTCAAGTTATTTTTTATCACTAATATCATAACAAGTGTGTGTCTAGAACTCTTAGTTGCAGACAGGTGAAGGACAGCCCAAAGGCCACGAACAAGCAAGGAGTGCAAAAGAACAAAAAGACTGCTATCCCTCTTTTTTCATCCCCTTCTTTCCCCGTTCTTCCAAGAAGCAGGGAACATATCATCATTGTAAAAGACTAATAAAAAGGGCTACTGGGAGCAAGTCTCCTTTCTTTTATTACTTCCCCTATTTGGGGGAAGTGTGCCTTGTGTCACTTTTCATGATTTCTTAGTGCAGTTTTCTTTAAGCAATTAGTTTAGTTATTTGATTAGACTTAGTTTCCATTTTACTAATTGCTAGTTGTTCCTTAGTTTCATTTCCACTAATTGCTAGATTGATTATTGCATGTTGGCATCTTGTTATAAATTGTTAAATCATAAAAAGAACCAAAATCTCTTGAATCTCACCATAAGGTGGATCAAGAGTGCTCTCTGTCAGAGAGCTTAATCAACCACCTTTCATCTTAATTGTTGTGTTTGTTTAATCTAATAATTCATAAGTAAGACTCTTGAACTTGTCAAAACACAAGTCAAGAGCACTCTCTATCGGAGAGCATCTTAGGTTTGCACAACCCCTGCATTAGTTTCATCCAGATTAGCTAAGTCTCTTGAACCACTGTCATAAGACAAGGTCAAGAGTGCTCTCTGTCGGAGAGTTCTAATTAATTAACTTAATAAAATTCGCAACACACACCCCTTTAATTAATCAACCCCCTTCCCTCCTTGCCGGAGTATGCTCTAACCGATCTTAGATCGGAGTACCCAGAAATGTCACTGGATCTTTAAACCCTGTAAGAGTAACCTAATAATACTTAAACACTCCTAACCAACGCACAGGCGTTGTAGGGATTCTTCCAAAGTACTTCCTAGTAGAGGCGCTGGAACCTCCCGCTGTCATAGATTCTCGACTAGCTGGTCAATCTTGGCGATGCCAGCCTGGGATACTGGGCGGGCCCGACATGTCTTCAACGGAGGCAACTTAGAAGAGTCTTCCGGCTTTGACAAACCTTTTTGCTGACACCCTAAAGCAAGACCACCGTTAAAAAACTCTTAAAATCTACCAAGAGCACTTGCAAAACCTAATATTCATCAGTTGATTTCAAGACTTGTTTCAATACGCATTTTACAGTATTTTCTGACTCCATAAGGCACTGGTCCTTCTAAACTGCATTATTTTGTATTTATCAATTGCCTGTGGCTTGCTTTAAGTTTCACCTGTGAATGCATAATTAACCAAGTCTGGAATCATTACTTATGTTTTAATCTCTTGTCAGCAACGTGGATTGCTTTGATGTATGTGTCATATTCATAATATTAATCATTTAAAATCACAAATAACTCCTAAACAACACCCATCCGCATCCAAAACATCCAAAACTTAACTTAAACATTGAGCCATAGAAAACTCTTTGTTAGGGACTACCCACCTTAGCTTCGTTAGGAGTTAGCCTAAACGGAGGAGCTAGGAGTAGGTGACAATACCTAGCTCTGTGCTTGCCCCCAAGGTCACACCTCTCCCACTTTCTCAAGTGAGGAGACAGCTTTCAAAAGATTTATGCTGCTGGTGTGCAATTGGCGGACAACAGGAAGCATTGCATGCAATAAACAGATTGGCTCTGAAGCCATAACCAAGTCATAGTAGTATACCTCTTTCACCAGTAGATAGAGCATCTACCAGTAGTAGTGGGAAGCATGCATACACTAATATGCAAAACACACTTCATATATATAACAAACCTTCCAACAAACCTACTATGCGTCACTTCCTGGAGAATGCAGTAGCAGGACTAGTCATGCCAGTAGAACCTAGTGAACCATTTGGAGCTTACTTACGGAGTCCACGGATTTGGGAGATGAGTTCCATGCAACAATGTCATTCTCAGACTTCTGCAATATGAAAAGCAGGAACCGACCAAGGAATTTCAACAGAAGATTTACCTAGAATTATGAATTGCAGAAAACCTTGGGTAGATTGACCATCTCTAACTTTGATGGGACTCGCGGGGGTTCAGCGAGAATATGGGTCAAGAAGTTGGATACTTACTTCCAACTCAACCCTATGACAAAGACAGATGCCATTAAGTTGGCTACCTTACATCTGGACGGAGAGGCTCATGAGTGGTGGTACCATGGGCTAGTGACATTGGGTCACAACACTATCAGGTCCTACAGTGATTTCACACAGAGGCTCATGGAGCAGTTTGACAAGAGGGACCCGAAGATACACTTTAGAGAGTCCGCTCAACTCAAACAGACATGAAGTGCCAAGGCCTTCATATTAGAGTTTCATAGAATAACTGTGTTGGTAACAGATGTGTTCGAGAGCAGGTTGATTAAGTTACTTTCAGAGGCTTTGACAGAACCTTTACGAGGGTGGGTAAAATCCTACAAACCATCCATTATATAGGATGCGATCAAGAGAACCAGAGATCTACAAGACTCAGTTCCTAAGAACATGTTTCCACTTAAAACAAACTTCCCAGTAAAAGACAAAGACAAAAAACCTTTTCAACAAGAATGGCCAAAGAAAACTTAGTTGGGCGATGACACGAGGAAAGATTTGAGAAGGAAAAAATTATGTTTTACTTGTTAGGAACCATGGGTTCCAAGCCACAGGTGTGCAGGGAAGGCAAAGGCCCACTATATAGAAGTCTACTCTGACAGTGAAGGGGAGGAATACGAACAGGAAATGACCGAGGAGTTGATGGCAGTAGAGGAGGAATCACTTCAGGGAGAAACACTGGGAGGAGTTATTGCCACATTATCTGGAGTACCTAGGTTTCATACTCTCAGGGTTAGGGGAGTAGTACAGGGCCACAGGGTAGGTGTGTTAATTGAAGGGGGAGCAACCCACAACTTCATTGATGCAGCATGGCTGGCTAAGCAGGGTATTCAAACACAGAAATTTGAGGGATTCACAGTAGCGGTAGCAGGTAATAATAACATGGAGTGCAACCACTGGATTCCCAAACTGAATGTCATATTAGGGAACTACAATATGACCGACTCATTTTATGTGGTGAATGTAGCTAACACAAATGTAGTATTAGGGGTTCAATGGCTCTACTCAATAAGAAAATATACTATGGATTACAGGGCAATGGAAATGGAATTCCAGGGATAGGATGGAAAATAGGTAGTCTTGAGGGGCATGAACACTTATCTCTCGAAACTGCTATCATCACAAAGAATGGAGGCTATACTCAGACAGGGAGACATAGAATGGGCAGCTGAGTGCCTTGTCACTTTTAGAAAACCTCCCGATAACAACACCCAACATCCAGTAGACATGCAGGCACTATTACAGAAACATGAGAGGATATTTAGAGATCTTCGAGCAAGCCGACCACCAGATAGGGGATTTGAGCACATTATTGAGTTAAAGGATGGGACACAAGAAGTCAACACCACTCTGTACAGACATCCCAAAAGGTAAAAGGATGAGATCGAGAAAATGATCAAGGAATTACTAGAACTAGGATATATTAGGCCAAGTTCTAGTCCAGTTGCATCATCTGTGGTTTTGGTTAAAAAGAAAGATGGCACCTTACGGATGTGTATTGATTACAAAGCACTCAACAAGAAGACCATAAAAAATAGGTATTCCGTCCCTAGGATTGACGAATTAATGGATGAGTTACAGGGGGCACTATACTTTTCAAGGATTGATCTTCGATCAAGGTACCATCAGATCTAAGGGATCGGGACATTTCAAAGACAACTTGTTGTTGTCACTATGGTCACCATGAGTTCCTAGTCATGCCTATTGGACTCACCCATGCCCCAACAACTTTACAATCTTGCATGAACCACACTTTCAAGGCTCAGTTACGGAAATATTTACTGGTATTCTTTGATGATATTTTGATTTATAGTAAAACTTGGGAGGAGCATTTGAAACACTTGGATGAGGTACTGGAAATTTTAGAAGAACAGTCGCTTTACACGAAAATGTCTAAGTGTGAGTTTGGTATGAAAGAGATGTTGTATCTAGGGCATATAATCAACGTAGAGGGGGTACAAGTTCACATGGAAAAGATTAGAGCTATCTTGGATTGGCCTACACCGAAGACAGTGACAGAATTGAAAGGATTCTTAGGCCTTTGCACATATTACAGCAGATACGTAAAGGGGTTCCCTTAATTTGCTGCACCACTCACTGATCTTACAAAGAAAGGGGCATTCACATGGATAGAAGTGGCACATCAAAGCTTTGAGAAGATGAAAACAATCATGAGTTCTTGTCCAGTTTTGGCACTACCAGATTTCTCTCAGTCGTTCATAGTTGAGTGTGATGCTTCAAGAGAGGGACTAGGGGCGGTATTGATGCAAAACCATCACCTGATTGCATTCGAAAGCCGAAAACTTAAAGACTATGAATGCCACTACTCTATATATGATAAGGAGATGTTAGCCATCCTACATGCCTTAACAAAATTTAGATAGTATTTGGTGGGAAGCAGGTTTAAAATCAAGACAGATCACAACAACCTCAAATACTTCTTGGAGCAGAAAGAATTGAATGATCACCAACAGAAATGGGTCAGCAAGGTACATGTATATGACTTCGAAATAGAATATGTTAAAGGAAAGAACAATGTTGTAGCTGATGCTTTATCCAGACGACCAACCTCATTATCACTCATGAGTATATCTACGGATTGGAGGTCTCTTCTCTTAGTGGAATATTCCAAGAACAAATTTGCTTGTGAATTATTAGATGGACAGATACAAGATGACAGGTACAGGGTAATTGACGACATCATCTATTACAAGAGTAGAATATACCTCATCCTAGGGTCAACTTTAAAGATAAAGATTATACAGGCATCGCATGATTCACCATTATCAAGGCATCAGGGATTCTTGAAAACTTACAGACAGATCAAAGACAGGTTCTCATGGAAAGGCCTCAAGGAGGATGTAATACAACATGTTCGGAAATGCAGTATTTGCCAGCAGAATAAAATTGAACACACTCATCCAACAGGGTTACTTCAGCCATTACCGATACCAGAGCAGAAATGGGAAAGGATCTCGATGGACTTCATTACAGGTTTACCCAAGGTACATCGACGAGATTGCTTATATGTGGTAGTAGATCGGTTGACCAAATTTGCTCACTTCTTTGCTATTTCTTCCAACTATTCAGCATCACAGGTAGCCGACTTATTTTTCAGAGAGGTTTTCAAACTCCATGGGCTACCCAAAACCATTGTCAGTGATCGTGACAGTAAATTCACCAGTGCTTTCTGGCAGGAGTTGTTCAAATTAGTAGGGACGAAACTTGCTACGAGCACAAGTTATCATCCTCGGAGCGACGGGCAGATGGAGATTGTCATCAAATGGATTGAGGGGTATCTGAGAAATTATGTAGCAGGACAACAAAGGACATGGATTAAATGGCTATGCCTAGGGGAGTACTGCTACAATTCTACCCACCATATGTCTATTAAGATGACACATTTCAAGGCACTATATGGCTATGAGGCACTGAACTCTGCATTCTTGGCTTTTGGAGATAACAGAGCACCAAAGGCAAGAGATTGGGTACAGGACAGTCAAGATATTCTTAAGGTCCTAAAAGAGAATCTATAGGTGGCTCAGAATCAATAGAAGCTATATGCATACAAATACAGGATTGAGCGAAGTTTTGAGGTTGGAGATCTGGTATATTTACGGCGACAACCTTATAGACAATCTTCACTCAAAAAAAAAGGAGCGAAAAAGCTAAAACCTCGCTTCTATGGTCCTTACAAGGTAGTCAGGAAGGTTGGAGAGGTGGCTTATGAACTAGAATTGCCAGAGGAAGCCAAAATTCACAATGTATTTTATGTATCCAACCTCAAGAAAACAATAGGGTAACACATTGCTCCATCCACCGAGTTGCCTCCCTTAGATGATGAAGGGCTTTTGGTATTGATTCCAGAGAGAATCCTACAGATTCGAGAAAGGAAACTCCGAAACAGGGTGATTCAAGAATACTTGGTAAAATGGAAATAATTACCTATGGAGGATGCCACATGGGAGGGATAGTAGGTATTGCAACATCCTAGTTTGCAGTTGCTTGAGGACAAGCAATTTCAAGCAGGGAGGACTGTAATGTCCTCTTCCAAATAAGCACCAAAACACCCGCTAACCTACTTAACTCCCATAGGTTCGAGCGGGTATTGCATAAAAGGGAATTGACTAAGGACATTTGATACCTAGAATAGAACGGGACACTCATTGAGTGTTAAAGTCATTAGTTTGATAAAGAAAGCCTTATTTCTTTAGGCTTAAAGTCAACATGAAATTAGAATTGTATGCATGCAAAAGTGAAGCGTAAACCCTAAAAGTGACATGCAAACCCTAAAAGTAGATGATATTCTATTTAAGAAGGGTTATTGAACCAAAGAGGACATCTATGATCATTATTGTTGATTTGGAGTTTTTGAGCAGCAACAACAGTTGGGGTTGAAGATGACGTCTTCAACTATAACAAGGGTTTCGACAGTGAAATCTATCTGCCCTAATCTCTTTCAGGGTAAGCCATCCAAGTTTACTATAGGCATTCACTCTATTCTTCTGTATTCAATGATCCAGCACCACCAGAATGTTTATTTGCCGGTTCACGTTTTATAGCTAGGGAATAGCTGGAAAACCCCAGAAGGATTCGCTGGGACCCTTCAGCCTAGTCTTTCCTCTGCATGTTATCACCATTTCTCTTAGCGGGCTTAGCACAACACACTGAGTGATCATCAGCTCAGGGCCAACACATTCAGGGCATTCAACAACAGATTCACAAGGGAAGAGGAGACGTCACCCTCTCTAGCAAAACAATTTGCTAGAGGTCTTGGAGGAGTCTGATTCTCTGCATGTACCAACCTATCTCTTTGGGAAGGAGAGACTATCATCTCCACAAAGTTTCAATAGCATCAAACTCCTTCATAAAAAACATCAACTTCATCAGGGAGAGAGCCTTGTTGTAGCTGGGCGTCAAAAGCAGGAAGGGAGCATTATTATCTCACCTATTCAACACCACATGCATGCAACATATCTTTGGAGTACTATCAACTTATTTATGAGTGGTAAGTGTACAACTTCTTTCTGAAACTTCCTACCCTATAATCTCTCCAGATTTTCTAAATTTTAGGGCATTTGGGCATGACAATTTTGCATGCACTTTTTATTCAGTCTTTTGCATGTCATTGTGTCTGAACAACAACTTAGTAGTAAAGAACCGTAGAATACCAGTTTGGGATATTACATAAATTTTGGCATATAATATAGATATGAATAAGGTCTCGGTGTTGATCATGCCCTCGACCCCCCCCCTCCCTTCCCCTAAGCCCTCGAACCCCCCCACCCGTTTTCAAAACTTAACATCATCAAGCTTATATATAAATTTTGCCATATGGTTACTAAGAACCATTGATAGAAACCTTGGCTATCGTGACTTTGTGAAGGGTTGGGCTATGGGGAGGCCTTGGGTTCAATTCCCATAGACTTCAACCAATTTTTTTCAAACCAAACTTTATATATAATTTTTCCCAACTTATCCATTTTTAACAACTTTTTAACCAAATTGCCGAAATTTCAAACTTTAATAACCTCTGCACCCAAAGGCCGTTTCACGCGAAACAAGCGTTGACGAAAAGCTCTTGACGAGATCTTTTACCCTTTAAGCTTTAATTTGCTGTTTGAAGACTTCTACCTTGATCAACCATTGAAGATCCTCCAGGATCAAACCTTCCCACTAGGAAGCTTTTGGACCACCAAAAGCATATTTTCATCCAGAATTCAAATGACAACATGTTCGTCTTACTTGTCCCGTATCACTTGTCCATTCTTCCTGGAACCTATACTTTTGACGTAGCATAACAACAACCAACACTGTATTGACATTGTTAAGTACATTAATCCCTTTTTCAATCAAATTTGTCGAAACCAACCATAAAATGTTGATCAGTAGAAAGATGAATATCAAAATTGAACATTTGAAAGAGATTTTACCCATATCATACTTATTTTTTACCATAGAAACACTATCAACGATAACAGGTTCATTGTAGTGAAATGACACTTCCTTTTCATGCTTAGGATTCTTTTTCTCCTTACATTGCATAGACATAAGTGCCAAATTCCGACTTACATCATCAAGCTTATATATATAAATTTTTCCATATGGTTACTAAGAACCATCGACAGAAACCTTGGCTACCGTGACTTTTTGAAGGGTTGGGCTATGGGGAGGCCTTGGTTTCAATTCCCATAGACTCCAACCAATTTTTTTCAATCCAAACTTTATATATTTTTTTGCCAACTTATCCATTTTTACCAAATTTTTAACCAAATTGCCGAAATTTCAAACCTTAATAACAACTGCACCCGAAGGCTGTTTCACGCAAAACAAGCGTTGACGGAAAGCTCTTGATGAGCTCTTTTACCCTTTAAGCTTTAATTTGTTGTTTGAATACTTCTACCTTGATTGACCATTGAAGATCCTCCAGGATCAAACCTTCCCACTAGGAAGCTGTTGGACCACCAAAAACATATTTTTGTTCAGAATTCAAATGAGGACATGTTCGTCTCACTTGTCCCGTATCACTTGTCCATTCTTCCTGGAATTTGTACTTATGACTCAACATAACAACAATCAACATTGTACTGACATTGTTAAGTACATTAATCCCTTTTTTCGATCAAATTTTCATTCAAATTTGTCGAAACCAACCATAAACTGCTGATCAGTAGAAAGTTGACTATCAAAATTGAACATTTGAAAGAGATTGTACCCATATCATGCTTATTTTTTACCATAGAAACACTATCAACCATAACAGGTGTATTGTAGTGAAATGACACTTCCTTTTCATTCATAGACATAAGTGCCAAATTCCGACTTGCATTAACAACCATTTTTAATTGTTGTGTAGTGCCTATTGATGTGTCATTTTAAATGAATGTGAATGCACTATATACTCAATTCCTTCCTTAAACAAATGATATTGATTATGTTCTCTATAGAAAATTGCTTTTCTATCATATAAGTACTGATTACCCAACACAGTGCCACAGATATCTAGTGGAACCACATCAAATTCAACCTCATTTACAAACTTAGATGTTATTGCAAACTTCAGATCACATTATTTTGTTACTTGTAATCTTTTATCTTTGCACACCCACCCTAATGGGTAAGGTTTCTTGTGTGGTTTTGTTGTTAATCCCAACTGCTTAACTACTTATTTTGAAATGAGATTAGCTTGGGATCCATTATCTACGAGTGTGTCGATCTTAGTTTGTTTCGTAATCACCCTTATATGAAACAATGCATTCATTTTTCTATCCTTAGAATTGACATGATCTTTAGAAGTAGAAGCACATGAAGAACCAATGTTAGAATAATTACCAACAATAGCTTTACCTTTCACAACTACGATTGTGATCTTTGTTTCGTCCTCGGAATTTGATCCATGGTCCTCAACGATAACCGTGGCCTTTTGCTTCCCTTTCCGATCCTTTAACGACTTCAGCTTCAATTCTGGATGCAGTACCCAACACTTTGCCTCTTCATGCCCTTGCTTTTGACAATGCTAGCATGTAGGCCTCTCATCACCTTTCCTCATTGTAGTTGTATACTTACCTTTCCCTTTTTCCTTGCCTTTTTTTGACAGGCTGGATTCAGTTGATTCATGAACACTCTTCCCTTTAGACTCAATGTGTGTAGTTTGCACACATAC
Organism: Pseudotsuga menziesii; assembly: GCA_001517045.1. Classification (NCBI taxonomy): domain Eukaryota; kingdom Viridiplantae; phylum Streptophyta; class Pinopsida; order Pinales; family Pinaceae; genus Pseudotsuga; species Pseudotsuga menziesii. Next base: position 42,815 of record LPNX010487598.1, on the reverse strand, counting down.
CTCATCAAGGTTAGTAAGATTAAACATAAGTATTGTATGACGTAAATAACTTTGTAATCCCCCAATAAACTTGAGAAGAGTTTCTCGAGTGTAAAGAGGTATACCCAAAATGAAAGCTCTTTTTTTGAATTCCTGAGTGTACTTTTGTACATTCTGACCTTTATCTTGCCTTAAGTTTTACCTAAGGCAGCGGTAAATTCATACCAGGAAGAAAATATTTTACCTTTTGTAAGGAGGTCTTCCCGTGTCTTACTCTCCCACCAGATGAGTGCGGTGCCTCCAAGATGGAAAGTAGCCAACTGAATCTTTGCTTTATCATTTGCAAGCTTATGAATCTTGCAATACACCTCAATCTACCTGATCCAATCATCTAGTTTTTCGGCGTTAAGTTCACCATTATATGTAGGCAAATCAAACTTAATGTTAAGTTTCAAATAAGGTAAATCAGACTTATCCTTCTCAGGTTGTTTCTTTGGATTTGAAGAAGCAATAATGGAGCTTTAAGAAGAAGAAGGAGAAGGTGGAGAAGAAGGCTCAGAAGGGTCTCTTTTTCCCAAAGAGTATTCTTTGCTTTCTCCTTCTTTGTTTTCTTCTTTTCTAACCTCTCTTGATAATCTACAAACATTTTTTCTACTCTGTTTGCCATCTGATAGAAAGCCTTACGGAAGACCTTCTCATCTTCTCCTCGGTAGTCTTCATCTGCGATTTTCTCTCTTCGATGTGCATGTCCAATCTTTGGATTTAAAGTCTCAAGTACACCTTCACCTCGCTTTAGCCTGGATGTTGTTAACATAAACTCACAATGCAATGGTTATTAACCTTTGATACCAAACTTGATCTGAAAATCTTCAAGATCTTTTTAACCATTAAAAATTGCATGTGAACTTTATATGTTAAATACTCATAAACATGCTTTAAAACTGAAATTTAAATGCTTAAAAATACACACAAGCAAATAAACAGAAAGCAAACCATGAAAATGATAGACAAGAGCTGATAACGGAATTCACCCCTCCTGGGCTACGTCTCCGAGCCAATTATGATGAGAAGGGCGATCTTATTAAGTCTTAAAAGCTTACAATAATGGGTTTCTGGAACCACTTTTGTTTTCTGTCATTGACCAACAAAAACAGACAACACTACTGTGATCCTCTCGAAATTTCGAGAAAAATGAGTATAAACTTAACTACCTTTGCCTGAGGCCTCCTTTGGCACGCAAATCGAGAAACTTTGCCTACATAAAAGACAAAACAATACGGATTCCACCTTGGGATTCATGCCCATTAATGACTGTACAAACATCATGAACTATGCCAAAATGCTTTGGGATTTGTGCAAAACCATCTTGGGAAACATGCAAAAACCACCTTGGTATCCATGTCGAAACCACCTTGGGGACTTTGCAAAACTACCTTGGGAACTATGCAAACCCGTCTTGGGAATTGTACAAACCCCTTGCCACGATCATGTTTTTTTCGTGGTTTTAGGTGGTTTTGGGGTGCGGGTCGAAGGGCCGCGCGCTCAATTTTTTGGTAAAAAATCCGGTTTCAAATTCCTAAGCGTATCTCGCCCAATGTTGCACGACTCGGACTCGGAAAAGACTCGGCCGATATATGACTCGTCAACTCGGGAAAGACTTGGGATAGACTCGACAAGACTCGGCAATTAGGAAAAAAATTAAAATACGGTACATTTTCAGCACACAATTGAGGTTAATGGCATTTCCGATTGTTTAATTAATTTAAATAAAAATATGTGACCCCTATGTGTCTAATATACTCAACCACAAGGCCTGTGGGCTGAGCAGAGTGTTCTCTACTTAGCCCATAGGCCTTGTGCCTGAGATACTCAGCCTACAAGCCCCACACAAAATTGATTTCATTGTTTTTAATTTTTAATTTTTAATTTTAATTGTTATTTAATTTTTAATTTTAAATGTTTTTATTTTTATTTTATTTTTAACTTGGGATTTAAATTTAAATTTGAAAATGGATGGGCTTGTGGCTGAGTATCACAGTGGCTGAGATAGTCAACCACAGGCCCATTCATTTTCAAATTTAAAACAAAATCCTAGTTAAAAATAAAAAACAATTAAAATTTAAATTAAAAACAATAAAATCTTTTTAATTTTTTATAACAAAAATAAAATTAAAAAATTCAACTCGAAACTTGGTAACACTACTACCCTGGAGAGTTTGCGAACTCCTTCGAAGTTGAGCACCAACCGCTGCCACGAATTGGGACCTACGACCTCCACGACTAAGCAGTGAATAGAGTGCAGAGTCCGCAGACCACCTGCGACCTCCATGACTCCACGACGACAGTGCAGACCACCTCCACGATGACAGTGCAAACCACCTCCACAATGAATCACAGACCGATTTATGATTTAGTTGGCGTCCGCAGGTCCTATCACTGTCAAGTCGAGACAAGTTCGTGTCGATTCAGACGAGTTTATGCCGAGTTGCACGAGTTTAGATGGGTTGACGAGTTCAGACGAGTTCGTGCCGAGTAGGTGCCCGTTACTTGGGTTGGGGTTCCACTCGTCGAGACTTGTGAGTCTCTCTCGAGTCATGCTTCATTTATTCCTCCATATCCTACACAATGGATAGGCAGTGGTCTAATGGAAAAAAGGCATTTAGAATGGGTAGTGGAGGTCCCGAGGTCAAACCCGCGGGCCTCTCGCTCTACCCATTTTATGTGGTGGCGGATAAGGTTATATGTGGTGGCAATGGTTTATGTAATATGGTGGCGAATAAGGTTAACATGTGGATAAGGCTTGGCATATAATATAGATATGGAAAAGTTCTCGGTGTTGACCATGCCCTCGACCCCCTGCCCCCTCCCCGTTTTCAAAACTTAACATCATCAAACTTATATATAAATTTTTCCATATGGTTACTAAGAACCATTGGCGGAAACCTTGGCTAGCGTGACTTTGTGAAGGCTTGGGCTATGGGGAGATCTTGGGTTCAATTCCCATAGACTCCAACCAATTTTTTTCAAACCAAACTTTATATATTTTTTTTGCCAACTTATCCATTTTTGCCAAATTTTTAACCAAATTGTTGAAATTTCAAACCTTAATAACTTCTGAACCCGAAGGCCGTTTCATGCAAAACAAGCGTTGATGGAAAGCTCTTGATGAGCTCTTTTACCCTGTAAGCTTTAATTTTCTGTTTGAAGAATTCTACCTTGATCGACCATTGAAGATCCTCTTCGATCGGAAAGAGTTAGTAAAAAGGGAACTATTGCAATTATGAGAAGAATCTGATGTAAACGTTGACAACAAAAAACAATGCATATGCACCAGATATTAATGAAGAAGACAACAATGCTGACGAAGTTAACGATGTGAGAGCAAACGGACTGGAAATGAAAGCCTCCAATGTTGATGTTGCAAAAGATGAAGCAACCAAATCCGATCGAGAATGTGCAGAATATGAAGAAGAAGAAATTGAGAGAATGATGATAAACCAAATGATAATAATGATGGTATCTATCCAGAGGGAAGCCCTGAATCTTTTTTCACCGTTACACAATCTTCTAATTAATGCTCCCAGCAATCCTGCCATACTTTTAGTTAAAATGTTCCCAAGGATGAATTGGCTAAGAATTCAATGGTGGGTCAATCCAATAATCAAGAATCAAAGCAAACTCTACTTAATGCTCCTAACAGGGACGTACCTTCAATTAAAATTGGCATGAAAGAGGACCTCGATAATGCAAATTTGGACCAAACTCAATCGTCTACCTCCATCGTTGCTCAAGATGCTGCTAAGTGGGACATCACTTCAATCAAACATGACATGAATGATGAAAGAAACTAAAATTGAAGAATGTTCTGACAGGGATGTGGGTTCAATCCAAATTGACATGAAAGAGGCTCATAATGAACCTGCCATATTTCAGTTTACAGCCTCTAAGGATGTTGCTAACCAGGAAGGGGATTCAACCAAATTCGCTGAGAAGGAGGTTAATAAAGATTGCAACGGGGAATTCTTTTGAACGTTTAATAAAGCAGATAAAATCAATGAAGCAAAATACCTTTAGAGATGCTGAGAAAGAGATGGCATTGTTGTTGAGTGAAGGTCATTGCAAGGTCGCTGACGAGCCTTTTATATAGCAAGAAAGATAGTTACAGGAGTATAACAGAATTGCTAAAGCACCAGGAGAATCCGATTGCACAGATAAGGAGAGCATCCAAAACAAAACTAGGGGCCTGTCTCTGTGAGATGCAGCAGGAAATACTTGTCAGAAATAAGATTATCAGCATTTGTGTCAAGATCAGCGAGGACGAGGAGGAAAAGCATACTGCCTTCATGAACATAAATCCTGAGTCAGTAACTGGAGCAGGCACCATGGTCTTCATGGTAGATAAAATTGATGTATCATGGAATCGACGACAGATAACTGAAACTTCAACACGGGGTATAATTGGTATGGAGGGATGCCAGCTCTATGAGACGCTAATCGAAGAGAAGGACAAGAAGGAGAAATATCTCAAGTTAGTATCTGAACTGACTGAACTTAAAGATCCTTTTGCAAGATTGCAGATGAAAACAATTGGTACAGAACTTCCTGGGGAAATGCCAAATAGTGAAATTCACTTCTTTTACAAGCAACGTTGGGCAGAACATTTTGCTTGGCTTTCTGGAGCAGGCATATGCTATGGTAATCTGTATCTTGGGACACCGCAAAGCAACTCAGGGCATGGAGATGATAACTTTGTGGAAAACATAGACCTATTTGAGTATTCAAAGTTAGAAAAAGAGCAGGAACTAACAAAGCCACAATCACTAGTACTATCAGAGTTTCACTTTTTGCTGCTCTGTGATAACAAGTTTAAGGTTGTAAATAGAGTGAATAAAAAAGTGAGAGAAGAACAGGAGTTTGACCATGCTTTTGACCCAATTTCTGGCTGGATTCTTGGACTTTACAGTGATGCTACTGCTGGCGTGTTTTATGATTACGAAGAAAACTCCATATTTGAGATATCTGTACATAATGAAGGCCAATATTTGTGGCAGGTTTATTTAGAGTTGAAGGAATATGCTGCTGCTTTAGAGCACTGCAGGAATACGGGTCAGAGAGACCAAGTATACTTGGTGCAGGATGAAGCTGCCTTCTCCGCTAAAGATTTCATGAGAGAAGCATCCTTTTATGCTAAGACAAATTATATCATGTCATTTGAGGAAATTGCTTTTAAGTTTGTTGCTGTAGTTGAACAGGATGCTTTGAGAACCTTCTTGCTAAGGGAGTTAGACAATCTTGGTTGTAAAGACTGTTCTCAAATAACAATGATCTCTACTTGAGCTACTGAGTTGTACCTTGACAAGATTAAGCGTCTCCTATTGGATGATGATAAACAAACTAGTGTAGTGTCATCATCTTCAGATGAAAATAATACCAAGTACCAAAATATACTTAGTGAGTTTCGGGATTTCTCAGTGATTGTAAAGATGTTCTGGATAAAGAAACAACTGTCAAACTGTTAGGCAGCTATGGAAGGGTGGATGAACTTGTATTTTTTAGTCTTAAAGAGCAGCATGAAGCTGTTATCCATCATTACATTCAGCAAGGAGAGGCAAGGAAAGCTTTGGAACTATTACAGAAACCAAATGTTTCTCCTGAATTGAAGTACAAGTTTGCACCAGATCTGATTACGCTAGATCCTTATGAGACTGTTGAGGCATGGATGGTTGCAAATAATTTGAACTCAAGGAGATTGATTCCTGCATTGATACTTAACTCTAGTGAACCACGTACAAAGGATGAGACCCGTTGGGGTATCAAGTATTTGGAATTCTGTGTAAAGCAGAATCTTCATTTCTTTGCTGTACATAATTTACTACTGTCATTGTACACAAAGCAGGTTGATGAAAGTTCACTCTTGCACTTTCTTCAATGCAAGTATGGAAAGGGTCGACCTGGCAGACCAGATACTTTCTATGATCCCAAGTGGACCCAGAGCTGGCAAGGGCAGAGGCAGACAAGATTGAAGATGATGAAGACCTGTGGAAGAAGTTCTGCTTATGGCTGCCAAGCATGTTATTAAGCAGGAGATGAATGTTGCAACACATGGAGAAGACAATATCAGAAATGCTTAAATCCTACATGCTTCGAGGACAAAGCATTTTGAGAGGGGATCACTTGTAATATACCTATATTAATGTACAATTAGTAATTAGGGTTAATATGGATATTAGGTAAAATAATAATATAATAATATTGAAGAGACAGCTCCCTAAAGACACGTCCCATGTCATCATGTTGTATAAATGTGTGAGCCACACATCATGTAATACAGTCTGGATTAATAATTATGAATACATATTAAAAATATATATTTATATATTTGGTTGCTTCCACAAGACAAGTGAGTTAAATATTCTAATACTCCCCCTTAATGAGTACTTGTCTTGTCAAGTGAGATCTTCATCATTCTCTAGTCTACTACAACAAATGCTTCTTCAGACTCTGAAGATGATCTTACACTACAAAGTCTTCATTTGGTTTGACATGGTATTTGTATCTCGTACTTTGAGCATAGGGTCTCCACCAAGCTGTCAAAATCCATATGAAGGAAGAGCCATCCACTGGAATACATGTAACCATCAATTTAGTAGGAAGTTCTTCATGTGCATGGTTCATTCAACTCCTCGATGAACTCCCCCTATATGTGCAAACAACTCCATCAATGATTTCCAAGAACTAACCAATGCTACTGATGCACCTTGCTCTCAATTTCCAAGAACGAATTTCATTGACATATGTTCTTTGAATCTTACTGTATTTGATTCCAACACACCTGGTCTAACTCACCTAGGAGTCTCCAGCAAATAAATGGCTCACCCAACACAAGTGTCAACAACTCTTTATACCGATGAACAACCTCCCATACATGGAAACTCAACAATGAGCATCAAACGTCCAATTATGAGTTTGATGCCACACAACTGTTGTTGAATATCAGATCATGTGTCTATTGCAATATTAGTTATTACCAAACCAAGGGTACACATGCCTACATAGGGCTTACAGCTATATGCCCAATTACATTATGCAAATTTTAAATCTTGCCCCAAATACCATAGGACCATAATGCTTTGCTTTGGTGATTTATTCTTCCTTGTGTTTCTTTGAAGTCATGCACATGATTGGTGTCTTCTTCAATAGTCTATAACCTGCAAAACAAACTTGTCCAATATTGGAGTGCCTAATTCCAACATGGACGAATCCTTGCAACATTAAGTTAGGTGATTCGATGTTATTTCCCACCGCAAGCCTATTCTCGAGAGCTACTTTGTTTTGACCATTTCTCTGCAATCGAGAACTATTCCCTGTTTGAGGTACCCCTTCTTACACTTCTCTCATTTACATCTTGGTCAAAACACATAAGAAGGCATTCCACAATCTCCCTTGTTGGGAGGTATTCTAGTGTTAAGAACTGGGGCTCACCCTAAGCCCATACTAGCTCTCTTGCTACATTATAATGACAACCAACTATTTTCTGTGTGATGAACTACACTTTTTCAAGACTCTTTTAAAGGCCTTTTATTGACCTAGGCCCATGCAACTTGACTCAATTTTCCCCTTTGACAAGACTAGACCCACATGACCATTCCAAACAAAATGTGGACATGTCTAACTTTTATAAAACATGGACCCCTTTAACAAGATAAGCATCGCTTTGTTCATGTGAGATAAAGAAGTAAACTTAATAGTAATACCTTTCCACTATATTCTCCAAGGCATGGCTCTCTTCCTCTGACAATTCTGGCCTTCTAATCCTTGATCTCTGTGCCTACTAATGTCACCTTGTAGATTATTGTCATGAGGGCAGACCTAATGGTGGCAGTGCTCCAATGTGGGTGCACATCTTCCACCAGGGTCGCCACGCCTACCATATGTGGAGAGACTTAAGAATTTGGAGAAGAGGAAGCGCAGAGCCAAAGGCTCCCACATACAAACAGGAATGGTGTAAAACCAATTCAATTATCAAATGTGAAATGATTACAATATTTAAAGGTAACAACACTAAATCTTAGATCCATGATATGTGGATCTCAAACCTATGCATACCAAACATAGACAGTACACCTCAACACACTCCCAAACAATCTGCCTAGCATTTCTACATTATCTCTAACATACCCCCTTAATGTAGAAATGGATTAAAATATGTCTGTAGTTACAGACTTACAAATCAGTAAGACTATCTAACAATTTAGGGCTCCAAGCCTTGAACTCTACAATCCTTCTTCTCCTTCATCTTGACCTTAGTTGCTGTCAGATAATATTTGTTTATGTTTTCCCATTTCCTGCTTTGATACCAACTTAGAAAACTTGAGAGGAGGATGTGTAGAGCCAAAGGCTCGCACACACACAGGAATGGTGTGATCTCTCCTTCACGCAGGCAGCTTCGGCAATAAACTTCAGCGATCTGGGCAGCAGTGGTGTAGCAACGATTCAATGGGAAGCTGGGATAGCAGTGATGACTCTTTTGATAGCAGCAATCTATAACTATTAACAATGCTAAACTTCAGATGACTCCAGGTACCAATCAATACTGCAATCCCCAGAAACTTCAGATGACTGCAATCTCCAATCAACACAACTGACGGCGTCAATTTTCTCCTCGTCTGGAGACTGCAGATTTGTGGCTAGTCTATCGCTGAAGAGAGGAGCTCGCTGCTGGCGGCCTGTGTGGAAAAAAAAGGAGCCTGAGTTGCTGACAATATGAGTATAGGAATTCTGTGGATCAGAGTTGAGAGCTGGATACAACTGTAAGAGAGGCCGAGATTCACACATCCAATACTCCACTTGAAATTGAACCATACACCAGCGAGTCACCCAAGGAAAAAACACAAGTGCATAGGGAAAAAGAGAGCCCCCAAGATGCCTTCCCACCGAGGAACTATGACTTGAAAAAATCTGCTGATCATATAAAGATTTGGCAGAATGGGATTGGAAGAGGAGGTAATCTCCGCAACAAGATCTGAGAGGATTCAATCCCTCAACTTCCTTAGGATGGAAAGGCGATAGTTCAATCCCTGGTCAAACGCCACTAACCTGTACATAGGCAGCGTCGACACTCTTAGCACCAACAAAACAAAACAAAATCTCAACACCAGATCCGTGTCAAAGCTTACCTGTGTCTTGCAAAAGATCTCCACAAACTACGCACTCTTCACACAGGCTCGAATTTACCGGCGGTTCTGACCTTGACTGTTTCGTTCACTTCAACACTGGGAGCGATTCACTAAGGGCAGCGATCTCTTCTATTCAAGATGGGCAGTGATCTCACCCCAGTAGCAGGCAGCACAGGCCCAGCTCTCACACACTGCAAATGGCAGTGAAATCCTTCACCATTCACACAACCCAGCAACAGGCCACAATGGACACTTCTCACAGCCAATTAGGCTCAGCAGGCCACTAAGGGCTCTCACACTCAGGCCACCAATAGGGCTCTCACACAGGCCACCTACAGGGCTCTCACATGGCAGTCAGATCTTTGGCTCTGATACCAACTTAAGAATTTGGAGAAGAGGAAGTGCAGAACCAAAGGCTCCCACATACAAACAGGAATGGTGTAAAACCAATTTAATTATCAAATGTGAAATGATTACAATATAAAGGTAACAACACTAAATCTTAGATCCATGATATGTGGATCTCAAACCTATGCATACCAAACATAGACAGTACACCTCAACACACTCCCAAACAATCTGCCTAGCATTTCTACATTATCTCTAACAGAGAGACCATAGACGTGGCGGAAAGGAGCTCGTAGTTGGCCTCTAACAAAACCGATATGACATATATAACATTATTACAAGGCAACATGGCTGTTGAGCAACACAAAATTCATGGGCCACCATGTTGAGAAACAATAACCCAAGTCGCGATGGGGTGCAAAAGCCACCACCACAAGCTTTGTCTATTACAATGGTGTCATGCCCACAACCTGTACATCATTGTTAGTTACATGCCCAAACAAACATGATCACCATGAGTCTTTCTCCACGCAGATCACATAAGTAGGTATAACCTTGAATTGCTGCAACACCGACTAACCAGATACTTAAGTGTAGGCTCGAATCTCAACTGTATGAGCAACTCGAACTCACACATGTTGGAACAATCTCCATCCGAATCAACACAACATCAAAACATCAAGGTGATTTGATAGTATTATGGATAGCAAAAATCCAATCTAAGCTTATACACTTGAGCAACAACATTTTTGACAGTGGATTTGTAGCGAATCCTTGTTCCATGTTACACCACAATGTTGAAGGTGAAGCTGAACCTCTATCTTTCCTGTTGTGTTGTTCACTGAGTAGAGTTTTCTTCTGAATTCCTTTGCTTGCATACGTTGGTATGTCCAGATCCCATTCAACATCAAGGGACTTGCTCGCAGAAAGTCGCCATCCTTCCATTTGGGTTCCTTCAAGTTGATCGATTGAGAACCATAGATTCAACTTGTAACTTCTTGGCCTTGCTTCCATGCTGTTGATGTGATGGCGATTTCTTTCCATAGATTAAAGCAATGTACAAATCAGAGATGTACCCAAAAAACTTATTCACTTCACCCCCTTAGACATCGTCCTTCCATTCTCTTGCATGCTAACATAAAAATTGGCACACCAACAAAAGACAATATGGCAAAAGTTTGTTCTTCTGCCAATCTATATGCACCATACATCAGTCTGATCCCATGTAGTGCTTACTTCTAGCTACACACGTCAAGAGGTTTTTGTATCATAATCACAAATCGCAATCTGAATTCTTTCCTTTGCTGTGATGTCCACCGACAAGATTTGATGACAGCTAGGCGGCTCCTCTGTTTCTGGCTTTGGCAAAGATGCTTCTTGTTACCTCCTAACTCGTAGGGGAAATGTCGAACCTTTGGCAAGCAGAGGTTCAGCAAGCGAGTTCAACCAGTCAGATATTTATCATTAAAGGTTATGTGTGCACCCAAGTTACACTAAGTAAATAATCCGGATCCAATAGTCATCTACAAGCAGCCTGGGCCCTGAACATTATTCTTTGATCATTAGCTCTGGCAGAGTTGTCCGAACAGAATTGCATCTGTCATTCAGAAGAAGACTAAAACTACAAAAGCATATTTGACCATTCTGAAGATGGATTCGTGGTTTCAGTGATATATACAACAGTCTATAGCAGCTATAAAGCACAATATGATTTATTTGCAGATCTGTGTAATAAATGACCAACCCTACTGGCACTTTGAGACAACCAGCATCATGGGATATGTTCTAATTGGCACATACAAGCTGTTTCAGATTGAAGAGCCATTGATGCTCAGGCACATAAAACGATAACAAAATTCTCCTTCAATAACACGAAGAGAAGCCCTGGGTCATCCTAGTCGTGGCTTAAAAATTGCAGGTGTTTGAAAGAATATATTGGTTTAAGAAGCACTGAGCTGTTCCTGGAATGAAAGACCAACGGTTTTTCTTTGAAATATGAAGGTGGAAGCAATCCTGTTTGAGCTGCCTTGTTAGAATTTGAATGTCAAGCTGGAGACAAAGGTCTTCTGCAGACTTATAAATCTTATCTCAGAATCAAAGATAAAGACGGACCAATAAAAAAAATCATGATTTTTAATGGAGTCTGTCTTATCATTTGTAGGGATCAAGTTGGAAATTTGGATGGTGTTCACCCGATTTTAATCAGATAGAGAAGATCTTCACCATGCACAGATCGTGTTGATTTCATCTTAGCCGCCGATGAGGTTCCACATTTAAGTGTCGAGTTCCATCCTTCATTTGGACGTGATTCATTGTGTGTCAGTGGGCCATAACTCAGATATCAGCGTAATTCTTCACAATTTTACTCGTGTACCCCACAGCTGTATATCTAGGCGCACCAATGGTGGTGACAAATGAACCAGGGTGAAAGAAGTTTTATGGTGTGGAAATCATCTCATCTCAAACATTCATTGCCATCAGCTTTTATCATGATTTAAAAATGCTTTTGCAAACATACTTGGCATTCCAAGTTAGCCCGTAATTCAACCAATTGACAGTCGGCATAGATTTTAAGCTACAAAGATGGCGACCAAAATTTGAAGACTAGCTCACATGTGGCGGTCATTTTTACTCGGCTAGCCTATCCACTAATTTTGCACTTAGTTGGGTTACCTAAGGAGCCACCGGTTGACAAACATGTTCAATGTCTGATTCCAGTGTATCAGTTGATCTGTCGTCATGTCTAGCCAATATTGGCTAGCCAGTTTTTGAGTTGAATAATTTTGACTATGGCCCTACGGGGTTTGTAATAAAATGTGCTAGTAGGGTATTTTTGAGTGGTTCGGTCTCCTGAGACGTAGAATCTCAAATAAGGTATTCCAGGGAGTTTTTTGCCCCTGACAATTATGCTTTGCCTTTAGCCGAGTATAATTGACGAGGTTTTCTCCCGCTTCCTCCAAAGCTGGAATGCCTGATGTTGAATTCTGGGTCTTGGGGGGTTATTAGAGTAGAACTGAGTGTTATAAACCTACTAGGCATTATTTAGGTAGATCATGGTCATGTCCTAAGTCATCTGGACATATAAAAAAATTTCAAAAAAATCTTTTTCGAATGGGGGAAAAATTATTTTTAAAATTTTTTAATTTTTAATTACTTTTCCTAAGTTTTCTGGGTTAATTTTTCCATAAATTAAATGGAAAAAACCCATTTGTAATAAATCAGTCATCCAGACTCTGAATTCAGTGATTGAAGGCTCTAACCTTAAGCCAAAAATCATTCTTGACCGTCCAGCCTGTCAGAGCCAACTTTTGGATCATCAATCGGACACATAATGCTTTTTTTCTCAAAAAAGTCAGTTTTGAGGAAAAAAAATGAATTTTTATTAAAAAATGATTATTTTGGAGAAAATTAAAACTCTCCAAATTAATCCAAATTCGGTGAAATAAAAGGCTAAATGACATCTCATGGAGCATTTATGATGTTTGGAGTTGTCATAACTCAACTTCAGTCATCATTAAGTGAGCAATTAATTTATTATCAGTTAGCCGCTTTGTCATCTCCAGCTAAAGAATGAGATGGAGAGCACTCATTGGTCCGGTGATTTGATCGAGGTGAAGACTGAAGCTTGCACCATCAGTGGGCTTCCCAAACCTAGCGCAAGCTCTAGCCAGACCTAAAAGATGGGCTTTCCTACATCCAGATGCCTCCTTTACCTATTCACGCCCCTCTCTCCTCATGAGGGCGTCATCACACGTGTGGGCTCAGGCTAGGCTTGGTTTCAATGCTCAGGGTTGGAGTGGGGGCACCTTGCCTAGGTGGAGGCCTCCCCTCACTCCTAGCTCTTCAATTTAGGTTTGGCTTCTCCGTTTGGTGTCCAGGCTGGTTAGGTTATGAGGTTTGGTTTTAGGGTTTTATCACTCTCTCATTTGTTAAATAGAGGCTCTTTTAGCTCTATTGGTGGTGGATCATTGATGCAAAGAACCTCTGATGAATTATTGTATTACTTGTTGCTCTTATGCAACCATTTTGAATAAAGAAAGGCATTGGAGGCTCATGTGATGTGGATTCCGGATTCATATGCTTTGATTAATGAGGTGATATAATTTGAATCTTGCTTTTGTTTGCTAATCTGTGGGTAATTATAAATGCTTTAGAGGGCTTATATAAGCACATAAGAGTAGATATTTGTAGTTTCAAGTTATCTATTTACTTATTTACTTTCCGAAATCTATAAGAGCATTGTCTTATTCAGTTATATCTCATGTTTTTTTTTATTCAGAGTAGTAAATAGTACATGTTCTAATCCCCTTTTTTGGCAAGCATACAAGTCTTTTGATTGCAGATCACTCCATTGCACCGAGTAAAAGGTTGAGCTAAGTTGCATCTCCTTTTCTTGGAGTCAAGCACAGGTTTCTGGCAGCTACATACTGATTGAGATCCAGGGTGGTTTCATAGATTCGAAGATCCAAGTGGTTCCATCTCTTATATTCACCCCTAAAAAACAAAATTCTACTTTCTGGTTACTTTGATTCTCTGTTTTATAACAAGTAGATCTAAGCATTAAATCTCATCTTTATATCTCTTGTTGTGTAGATCTAAGAATTTCCTTTGTTAAAAGCTTATCTCACGAAGGTTTAGATCTAGTTTCGTTTAGTACTTGAAGTAGCATCAAAGTCTCATCTTTTGCACAAGTATTAAATTGTAATTTCTTAGTGTCTGGTATTGTCTAATCCATCATTTTGCAGGAAAGAAGCTTGTTGGTTTCTCACTTTTCATGACAGGTTAAGCGGGAAAGTTGATAAAAATTTAAAGAATTAAGCTGCAAAAAACCTTCTTTTGTTCCTCTCCTTAAACCCCTTTCTACAAGTTACTTTTCGTTGCCCTTTTTATTTCTTCTTCATCGCTGCCCCGTTATTACTCTCTTTTACTTTCTCTTTTCTTCTTTTTGGACAGCCCTAGTGTGCCCTAGTCTTCCTACTTTTTTGCCTCTTTTTGCCCTAGTTTTTGGGCCTTCTTCAACCTTGTTATTGGCCTTTTTGGCCACTTTTTGTTCACTGTCCTGTTTTGTATTTTTTATGACAGTCATTTGTTTTTTCTTTCACTGCCCCATTTTCTTCGATTTTTACCATCCTTTAGCTTCTTAGTTGGCTGCCCTATTCTTCCTTTTCTTTGGTTTTGACCTTCTCTTGGTTTTCTTGCCTTCTCTCCCTCATCTTCTTTTGTTTCAGCCCTCTTTTCCTTTGTTCTTTTGGCTCTCTTTCAAACTTCTTCTATCTTCCCTTTTCACAGGTTTCAGAAAGATCTTCAAGCAAAAGTCAAAAGCACTCTCCTTTGTTACAAGTTATAATATTAGTAGAGTTGTTTTGCTTTCATCTGAAAAGTCCTTTCAAGGTTTCTGGCAGCTACATACTGATTGAGATCCAGGGTGGTTTCATAGATTCGGAGATTCAAGTGGTTCCATCTCTTATATTCACCCCTAAAAAACAAAATTTTACTTTCCGGTTACTTTGATTCTCTGTTTTATAACAAGTAGATCTAAGCATTAAATCTCATCTTTATATTTCTTGTTGTGTAGATCTAAGAATTTCCTTTGTTAAAAGCTTATCTCACGAAGGTTTAGATCTAGTTTCGTTTAGTACTTGAAGTAGCATCAAAGTCTCATCTTTTGCACAAGTATTAAATTGTAATTTCTTAGTGTCTGGTATTGTCTAATCCATCATTTTGCAGGAAAGAAGCTTGCTGGTTTCTCACTTTTCATGACAGGTTAAGCGGGAAAGTTGATAAAAATTTAAAGAATTAAGCTGCAAAAAGCCTTCTTTTGTTCCTCTCCTTAAACCCCTTTCTACAAGTTACTTTTTGTTGCCATTTTTACCTCTTCTTCATCGCTGCCCCGTTATTACTTTCTTTTACTTTCTCTTTTCTTCTTTTTGGACAGCCCTAGTGTGCCCTAGTCTTCCTTCTTTTTTTTGCCTCTTTTTGCCCTAGTTTTTGGGCCTTCTTCAACCTTGTTATTGGTCTTTTTGGCCATTTTTTGTTCGCTGTCATGTTTTGTATTTTTTATGACAGCCATTTGTTTTCTCTTTCATTGCCCCGTTTTCTTCGATTTTTACCATCATTTAGCTTCTTAGTTGGCTGCCCTATTCTTCCCTTTTTTTGGTTTTGACCTTCTCTTGGTTTTCTTGCCTTTTCTCCCTCATCTTCTTTTGTTTCGGCCCTCTTTTCCTTTGTTCTTTTGGCTCTCTTTCAAACTTCTTCTCTCTTCTCTTTTCACAGGTTTCAGAAAGATCTTCAAGCAAAAGTCAAAAGCACTCTCCTTTGTTACAAGTTATAATATTAGTAGAGCTATTTTGCTTTCATCTGAAAAGTCCTTTCAAGGATTAAAATCCTTAAGGTACATTGTATAAATTTTAATAAATATCTTTTGTTTAAGTGGGGCTTTTAAGTCCCCACTCTCATCGTCCCCCATTTGGGGAGGATTGTGTTGTGTCCATTTTTTACATTCTTAGGTTAGATGTTTTTTGTCTCATTACAATTACATCTTTTTCTTAGAATTTTAATTGATAATCTATCACACCTAATGCATTGAATGAGTTGATTACTTCAAGTTCCAATTGTTTATCTTTCTAAGTGAATCAATTGCTTAAATCTCTTGAATCTCACCATAAGGTGGATCAAGAGTGCTCTCTATCGGAGAGTTTAATCAACCAATTTCATCTTGTGCTTGTTTAATCAATTAATTCCTAAGTAAGACTCTTGAACTTGCAAAAACACAAATCAAGAGCACTCTTTATCGGAGAGCATCTTTAGTGTTTGCATCACCCTTGCATTAGTCTCATCTAGATTAGATAAGACTCTTGAACCTTCGTCATAAGACAAGGTCAAGAGCGCTCTCTGTCAAAGAGTCTAATTAATTAACTTAATAAAATCTTCAACACACACACCCCTTTAATTAATTAACTCCTTTCCTTCCTTGCCGGAGTATGCTCTGACCGATCCCAAATCAGAATACCCAGAAACGGCACTGGATCTTTAAACCCTATAAGAGTAACTTAATAATACTTAAACACCCGTAACCAATGCACCGGTGTTGCAGGGATTCTTCCAAAGTACTTCCTAGTAGAGGCGCCGAAACCTCCCGTTGTCTTAGATTCTCGGCTAGCTGGTTAATCTTTGCGATACCAGCCTAGGATACTGGGTGGGCCCGACATGTCTTCAACGGAGGGAACTTAGAAAAGTCTCCCAGCTTTGACAAACCTTCGTTGACACCCTAATCAAGAGAATTTAAAATTCTTAAAATCTACCAAGAGCACTTGCAAAACCTAATACTCACTAGCTTAATTCCTAGACTTTATTTCATGCGCTTATTTGACTCCATAAGGCACTGGTCCTTTTGTTATATTTGATTAATTTTCTATCTTGATCAACTGTCTATGGTTCATTTCAATTGATTATATTTGAATGCTTAATTAAAAGTCTAGAATCTTTTGCTTATCTGTATGATCTCTTGTTAGCAACGTGGATTGCTTTGATTAATCATCATCCCTTTAATATTAAATCATTTTAAATCACAATAACTCCTAAACAACACCCATCCGCATTCAAAACATCTAAAACTTAACTTAAACATTGAGCCATAGAAAACTCTTTGTTAGGGACTACCCCCCTTGGCTTCGTTAGGAGTTAGCCTAAACGGAGGAGCTAGGAGTAGGTGACAGTATCTGGCTCTGTGCTTGCCCCCAAGGTCACACCTTTCCCACTTTCTCAAGTGAGGAGACAGCTTTCAATTGATTTCTGCTGCTGATGTGCAATCGGCGGACAACATCTTTTGGCGCCGTTGCCGGGGACAAATCTTTTTGTTCCTGGACGACCTTTGTTTCTTTTAGTTTCTACCTTTTTCCCTTTCTAGTAGATTTTTAGTCCAATCACTCTCCGAAATTAGACTTAAGTCCACCTGGCGACTCCACTGTCAGTTAACACCTCAAGGTATTCGACTAGAAGAAACTCTGAAGGTTTGTTCAATTTCATCCCTGACCCTGAAAAGGTCTATAGGAGGAGGCTGAACAAACTAGCTTCTCGTAGGATCCTTGCAGAACTTGGATCTGAGTCTGTTTCAGACATCCATCTTTTATTTTCAAAAAACTTAGAAAATTTACAAAACAATAATTGTTTCTTTAACACAATGGGTGAGTTTTTTACTCAACTCAACTTTGCTCAGATAGCAGGTCATCCTCATGATATCCCTGACAAAGCTATCGACAAACTTACGACGTATAATGGCACTGATGCCTCCGTCTCTGCTGAGCAGCATATCAGAAATTTCACCAGACACCGTGGTGCCCATGTCAGGGGTACTGATAGGCATGAAGATGTATACATGACCTTGTTTGCCTTGTCTTTGGACGGCAAGGCTGGCAACTGGTATGACAATTTGCCGGACAACTCTTTCACCACCTTAGCGGACTTCAAGACTGCCTTCCTTGGAAAGTTTGGCAGCAAAAAGGAGCCTAGACATCTAGTAGCGACTTTGACCAGCATAAAGAAATCCGAAACTGAAACAATGGACAAATTCAACAACAGGTTCATTGAATTAGCAAATTCCATCCCTGCCACTTACTCTCCTCTAGCAGCTTCTGTTTTGGACTATTACATCGAAGCTTTAAGTTGTAAAATCCAATACTAGATCAGAGATAAGGAGCTGGCTACTTTACTTCTAGCTCAAGGTTTGGATGTCAAAATTGATAAGAATATGCAGTCATTTGGTGAATCTAACCTCCACGGTTATTCAAGGTCTTCAACTCCGTTGAAAATTAATGAACCAAAAGACAAGGATCCTTTATCAGCTATGAAGGATGCCTATGAAAAACAAATGATGGAGATGAAGAAAAATATGGAGGAGGCAGAACGGAAACACTTAGCACAGTTGGAGGAAATTCAGAATAGGGTGATAACTATGGAAAGAACTCAAACCCAGCCTGCTCCTAGAACCTTTCCTCCCAAGCCAACTTGGAAAAGAAAGCCTCCCAACCATGAGCAGAGGCCTCCTCATCAGCTAGAGGCTGCTAACATGGTTGAGCAGTATAAGCCATTTTGCGGGGCATGTGAAGGCCTTCATGAAGAATCTTCTTGTTATTATGCATGCTATGTTCAGGAGCATGGTTTCCCAGAGGGTTCTGGTCCTAAAGCATCATCAAGCGAGTCTAAGTAAATAAACTGTGTAGATGACATGCATGATATTTCCGGAGAGAGTTGGAGAGAGACAAAACAATATTCAAGAGAGCCTGAATACATTAACACAGTTGGACAGCTCCATCCTGTCACCACAGAAACTCGGGGTCAAGTCGAAGATTATAGTCAGCAATTGGATGATCTCACTAAAAACTTTACCACTAATCCTACTAATGAGCATAATGATGATAGTTTGGAAGGTTTACTACCTTGTGACCTTTTTTCTGAAGAAGATGACTATGATCATGAGGAGGGATATAGCCAGGGATGTGATACAAGTGAGGAAGAATCCCTTACATCTGAGATGGATGATAACTTTGAGACTTTAATTAAAAACCAAATCTTAGAAGTCTCATGTGATGAGATTCCTCCATGCACTCCACCAAATGACAAATATTTGGAAAGTTGGGTCCCCTGTGATATCTTTGAAACCCAGCTTTTTGAAGAAGATTATTTTGAGCAAAATGAGAAGTGTAGACAGGGACTTGATACTAGTGATGAGACATCTCTCATATCCGACATAGATGGTGATGATGACTATTGGACTTTTATTGAAAATCCAACCTATGATACCTTTGAGAATCTCATCTATGATATGTCCAGCAAGGGGAGTTGTTATTCTGAGACTTATAAAAATTGTAAGGAAGAGCAGTTAGAGTTTTCATATGATCAGTCAGAATTGTATCTAAGTATCGGTAATAAGGATTTGAAAAAGCAGTGCGGTGAAGAATTAGATGGGATACAACTAGTTGAAGTTTTTTCTCAACCGTCGTCTTCACATATAGATGTTCCTTATGTTTTGGAGCACCTTGGGGCTTATACAACGAGTTATTATTTGATAAGCCTTGATGATCATCACCACGTATCAAGCCACTTGGGGTATCGTGGCAGTCTGGAATGACTAGTCAAAGAGAGGTTCACTTTAGCAGAGTAGGGATATTTTGGTTAGTCAATTAGCCAAATTGATATTTACACTTTAGTTTTGTAAAAGCTTTTCTTAGAATTTAGTTGAGAGAAAAGTGCATCTATGATCCTACTTTTTCTTTCTAAAATTTTATTTTATTTTTCCTCTTTATTTTATGAAAGGTTTGTTTGGCCTATAAAAAGGTGAGGCCTTCTCCATTGTAGAAAGGTGGAAAAAATTGGGAAGTTTTTGCCCCATTTCGACTTGATAGAAAATTCGTTGAAGGTAAAAATTGGAAGTTTTTGTCCCATTTCAGCGTAATAGAAAATTCGTTGAAGGTGAAAATTGGGAAGTTTTTGTCCCATTTCGGCTTAATAGAAAATTCTTTGAAGGTTTTCCTGTTGGATATATAATTGAGCACTCTTTCAAATGTGTGGCATGAACTTGTGAAGCCTCAATGACGGTGAATGCTGCTAGAAATTAGTTTCTTTCATTCTATGTTTGCGCCGGAGACTACATACAGATGCTACCACCATGTTGGAAGGTGAAAATTCTTAGCAGTTGTTAGTCTTTTCCCTTTGTGAGCGTGCTCGTACGAGCATTGATTTTTACATTTAATCTAGCTTGATTGTGTAATATTGATCTTTTGCGTGCATAGCGCATCTTCCGCAATTAGAAGGAGGAAGTAAATCTAGTAGCCGTAACTCGACTAAGCAGGGTTTGCTCAATTATGCGATCTCTCCCCCTTAGCCACATATGACACAAGGCCCTCTTGAGTTCTCTTTTTGACTCCATTCTCCCATTTGATGTATTGGCACTGGTCTCTTCTCGAGGATTGATCCTTCCCTCCTTCCCATCACCTATTCAAATTACCTTTTATACTACAACTGTTTTTCTAAGGCAGCCTCTTCAGTTCATCTTACCCGTCATTGCACCTGCCTTAGTGATTCTACCTTAGAGAAGTCCCCTTGAGTTGGAGAAGAGCCAACCTGAAGCGAGGAAGAGAGAAGTGTGGTAACAATAGCTGCTCTTTTCGCAGTTCCCATTGGACTAGTGTGCCTACTTTTGGGCTTTAACAAACGTACGCCGGTCTCAGGCGGCAACACTTCTCTCGCCTTGACAATCGCTCCTCTTTTGACCACGTGGGCTCCTCTCAGCCTCCTATGTTGATTTGCATCTTCACCACCAACATTTTTTGCCTTTTTCGACATTGGAGGTCCACTTCATTCTCCAATGATCTTGACCTTTCCTTCATTGATCTCGATTTGGAGATCCTTGGGATCTTTTATATCCACCATGCAACCAACAAAAAAGATAAGCAGCTAGAATCCCCTCAGCTAATTATTGCACTATGGACCTCGACTTTATAACCCTAGCGATCTCAATGACGTTGTCGAAGGTGATATTTCCATTGTGCTTGACGTTCTTTGTCTTCTTCCTGTCCCTCTCGAGCTCCTGTCTCTCTATAGTGTGAAAAGGGACGACATTCCTGTACAATGTCTTTATTAGTACTAGGAGCCACCAGTTGCTTGGGAAATATATGCATCTTCTCCAAAATCACCCATCTCAATGCTCTCTTAGTCTAATGCCAACGGACAATGCTTCTACACTAACAAATTATGCATATACAGTGACAGAAGGTGGCAAGAATTGCATATCTGACCTTAGATTTGGAGTTAGTATTCATTTATTTGATCAGGTGGCCAAAGGCAGAAATTGCACTAGAATTACCCAGGTCTATATGATGGATCATTGGAGATAGACTAGTCTGGGATTGTGGCAATGATTGTATGCAAGCCTTGGGATGGGATATGCATGTGATATGAGCATTATTGTCTTGTTTTATTGAAGAATATGACTTTTGGAGACTGCCTTTGTTTTGTGCAATGCAGCTGGTTGCGAGGAAAAAACCAACAGTGATTAAATAACATTGGAAAATTATGGCTTTTGATGAATGCAGTTTTATGTTGACTTTACTAGACATCAAATTTGTAATTAATGACAATAACATCAGAGAGATATCAAATACTTTTTGTTGTTTTTCATGTACTCCTTTTCACAGGTTGAACACACATTTTTAAGAATATTCTACTGTGTAAATATTTGCTGCAAACTTTTACTTCTGATTCCTTGTTTTCTTTCTTCCATTAATGCAGATATGCCAACTGTGAACTACGCTCTTTTGTCATTACAGACAGAAGGTGTGAACACGTTTCTGTTTCATGCTGCTGATGGTTCCTTTTTTAAATATGAAGTTAGTTGCTGCACGTTTTTTATGAAACCGTGTACTGAACTTCTCAATATATTTGCTTTTACATTTTTCTGAAACAGAACGTTGATGTGGTTTGCAGTGCAATTGGAACCAATTTGCCTATAACAGATTTTTCTGGAGGCACTCCTCCTGGTCCTGATGTACCTAGTGGTGATGAAGATGTCAAAAGTTTAGAGATTGAAGGCAAATCAACTTCATCATAATCCAGATGAAAACAGGATTTGTATTGGATACAATCCTCGTCTATGAAATTCAGATGATTTCAGATAAGCTACTTAGTTTTTAGGATCTCCATTCGATAAAATTATTTTTTCACTTCATTATCATATGACTCTTCTTTAATGCAGTTCCTATGAAAACAGGATTTGTATTGGATATAATCATCGTCACTGGAATTCAGATGATTTCAAATTGAAATAAGCTACTTATTTGTTAGGATCTCCATTATAAAATTATATTTTCACTTTGTTATCATTCGACTCTACTTTAAAGTAGTTCCTATGATATACTGAGATATTTTCCATAAAACTAATGAAATTTAATGTCCTGAATGACAGTTTATAACCTTAATAACACGATTATGGGATATATATAGAAGCCAATTAAAAGACGCTGAACTAAGTAATGCTTGAATATGGAAAATGACACATGATGAAAAGAAAGCGCTTGAAGGTGAAAACATAATTAGCACCTGGAGATGAAAAAAGTAGCAACCTAGTAGAAATTACAAGAATACTAATCACTAACATATAGGCGTAACCAGTTAAAGCTTGATTCTTAGTCTCAAGGTCAATCTTGACTTATGAAAATGCAACTTATACAATTAACAAGGCCACATGGTGGCATAGTCCCTGCTACTTTTGGACTCTGGATATAACATAAACAAATTGCAAATGAGTATGTTTGGCGACAACAACAAATTGGAAATGATATAAAGTTTAGTTGTAAATGCTAAAACAATTTATGTCCAAGAAATGCCCAATCGATAGTAAACTCAAGTGAATTTATGTCTAGGTACCCATCAAAGTTATTAAAGGAACACCGGGTATTTCCTTGGGAAACTGAATAGCTATACATGTAACTGAAATCTGCTTTGAATACTAATGCATTTAATGTACGCCTCAATGAAAGAATAACAAACCTGAATCATCGCGTAAATGCTTAATTGATGCAGGAAATAGCAAATAAACCTTTTTAGCAATTATACTCTACTTTTCCCCTGCTCTAGCTATAGTGTATTGTTCTGAACGTCTACCCTTTGCTTTGAACAGTTTATTTTATTTCTTAAATTCCTTTTGATGCTATTGTAATTGTTAAATGAACTAGACTTAATTTAACCTTATTAATGAAAATTCCCGCGCTGAAATTATCAAATGTTGCAATTCACCAATTGTAATAAACAACATTGTTACTAAGTACTCGTTAAATGCGCTGTTGGAACTATGAGGCAAGCTAACAGCTGGAGAATGGATTACACGTGTATTGCCAGCTATCATATGACAGATAACCGAACTTCCTTTGATGCTATTGTATTGGTAAAATGAACTAGACTGAAAAAAAACTTTATTAACGAAACTTCTGCCCTGCGATTATTTCGTGTTGCTATTGACCAAATGTAATAAACAACATGATTACTAAGTGCTCATTAAATGTACAGTTGGAGCTATGAGACAAGGTAACAACTGGAGAGCGGATGACACATGCAAATATCCATGGTAAATGCATTGCAAGATATCGTATGTCAGACATAACGTGACATATGGTATTCTTATATACATACTAAAGCCTGTTCTCACACGTATCCACATGAGGAAACCGTCATTACAGTTTCAAGATTAGTGTGGAACGAAGCATGATAGTTTGGCTAAATCGTTGTTCATAGACTTGGTAGATAGAAAAGGGAAAACCAGGATCAAAGGAACCAAAAGACTGATTGATTACCAAACAGGTACAGATAAGCATGGATACACAGCCCACTTGGTTTGCTTTCCCGCTCTGCCTGCTTGCTCGTGTCTTAGCTCCCACACCCACGGATCAAAATTTGAAGGGCTATGACATATTGTTTGAAGGGCTATGACATATTGAACCCTTCAATATTGCTAGGTTAAAATAAACCATTTTTTTTATTTGAAAATGTAATCCTACATCAAAATTTCTTAGTATATTAAAAACAATGTAATCAAATTCTTCAATATAGTGACAAAATTTGTATTGTTCTACTTTATAGTTTTTAATAAGCAATGCCATTTTTAATCTGAGCTAGTTATATAATCCAAGAACCCATAGTTAAATTACTCTACATATCAAGTAAGTTGTTGTTAGAATTGAATGGTTTGGATCATTTTTTTTTGTAATGGAATGAACAAAATAAAAAGTGGGTATTGATAATCACCAGCATAGATCCATCTAAAAAGGGATCTACCAAGCACCGAGAGGGATCAAATTTGTCAAGGTGCAAACCCTTTTTTAGAGTAGAAATGTTAGGAAATGTGTAATCCAATGTTTATGGTTTTATTTTATCTAATTTATGTTGTTTTATATATATACAATTCTAAATAATTTAAATTTAATTTAAGCCGACATGTTATTTTTAATAATATTTTTTTTTTTATAAATGACACGTGTCAACTCTAGGATGAGCACGGAAGGAGTTACACATCTCTCCCCTACTGGGCTGTAGAATGCACCTCTTTGGTGCAACCAACATAGATCCATCTAAAAGGGGATCTACCAAGCACCAAGAGGGATCAAATATGTCAAGGTGCAAACCCTTTTTTAGAGTAGAAATGTTAGGAAATGTGTAATCCAATGTTTATGGTTTTAGTTTATCTAATTTATGTTGTTTTATATATATGCAATTCTAAATAATTTAAATTTAATTTAAGCCGACATGTTATTTTTAATAATATTTTAGTTCTTTTTATAAATGACACGTGTCAACTCTAGGATGAGCATGGAAGGAGTTACACATCTCTCCCCTACTGGGCTGTAGAATGCACCTCTTCGGTGCAACAAGGTTATGCAAAATTGTCCATGTGAAGTGGTGATGGTTTATGCTATGTTATATACGTCATTTCTAGAGAAAAAATTGACAATAGTAGGTCAAAGAAAAATCACTAGCTATTTATAATATATATACTAGAGTGGGTATGTAGGTAAGGCCCTTATTTTGGAAGGGTTTGAAGAAATATCTCTCTTTCCCATCTCTCTAGTTACCCAATGCAAAAAGGTATCTAAGTAATGTAAAAGATTTAATTTAGAGTCAAAGAAATAAATTCTCTTTCTTGCTAGGTATTTTAGCCTAATTACTGAGTTTATACATATTTGAGTACCATTCAAGAGTTTTGCCTCACCCAAAAGATAGGGATAGCTAATGGGAAGAAGAGATTAGTTGTATATTATATGAGATAACTAGGAGCAGTAGAAACACGTACACCTAAGCAAGGTAACATTATTCTTATTCTTCGTAGCTATAACTACTAGGAATAAGTATCCTGAGTGGGCCTAATGGTTAAGAGCATGTGTTTCCTCCTATGAGGTCATAGGTTCAAATCCAAAGGGGGGTAGGTTATGTACACCTCCGTAGACTTTAGCAGTTAAATCACTGTGCAGAGGGGTGTCCCTTGTCCCACAACAAGGGGGTCTCATACACCAATTGGTGTCTCGCTTGGCGGTGACCTTAAAATTATTATTATTATTATTATTATTATATAAAGGGCTAGGCCAAGCTACAATTAAGTAAAGTAAATTGCAATGACTTTCTAATTGGGTATCAATGTAGTAGTTCTAAAGGTTTTAGAGTTGGACATCTAACTCTCTACTTTGAAGTACATGGAATGGTAGCAATGTTCCACATGGGTTTTATTGCATTAGGAATAAGAGCAAATGAAACAAACGCTCAAAATTAATTTTAAAACCATATTTATAATATAATATGACCAACCTTCTCAATATTGTTCAACATTCAATTTACATAATTTAATGTTATAGCTTTTAGTAAAATATTTAAAATAACACAATTTAAAAAACTAACAGTAAAAAATATATAAAATAACACAATTTTAAAACGCCATTGTAATTATGTGAAAAAAAATGAAGTGAAAACCTATGAAATTACAAAACGAAAAACTATTATGATGATGCATATACCTGAAAAATCAAATAGTCATTGAGTGTGGGATGATTTTACAAATGTTTATAATATGCTCCATAGTGTACACCACTAGAAGCCAGGTCAAGTTTAGCTTAGCCACACAAACAACCAACTAAGCTAATCAATAAACCAAACGTTCTAATTTTCAGCCGTAGGAACCACCCAACCCTTTATAATATATGTTTCTAGATGCTCAACTTTGCAAACAAGAGGAGAGGCAAATTTTCCTAGACGAAATAATCTTGAGGGGAGGTGTTTTTTTCTATCTCTAGTCACGATATAGATTTATGTAGATGAGTGGTGGATCGGTGGTGTTGGGGTGGTTGCACCCGTCTTTTGCTTAGGTGGAGCCATAAAAGATATAATTCAATCTTGTTTTTACTCAAGAAGAGAAAGGTCGAAGTTTGGAGAGTGTATGATATACCCTATGAATGAAGAGGCCAAGAAAGGGTGGAAGTAGCATGAACATGGTTCGATAGTGATGATGGAAACATCCTAAGCAAGGGACGATAGAGGAAGCAACTTGAGTAGGGGTTGTTAATTTGATTAAAACTTGTGATTTCGATAGGAACAACCCCAAAAGCTTATACAACTAAAGCGTGGGTATAGCGGAAGCCAAGGATAATTATAAGATCTTGGTACTAAGAACTAAAGAACTCACAATCTCAACCTTTAGGGAAAGTTCAGATTTCCAAGAGGCTACCGCTTTTCAATACAGGGAGTGGAGGTAGGAGCTATCAATGAAATCTAGATATGGCAAGCGGAACACACCAATTTCCATTGGCAATGTTGATTTGAGACTCAAGGTTGTTGAGCATTAGTGGTCGTTTATGACACCCATTAATGATAAAGGAGTGACAAGGAGACAAAGGAGTGACAAATCTTGAAGACATGGCAAGAAGGACCAAATGACCCATTTAGTGGTCATTTGTGAATTGATGGTGTCTTTTGAGATGCTTTGAAGTGTATATGCTGGTTCGTGATCTATGAAAAAGATCAAACCTTGGCTTGATGATATCCATCCCATAAGCTTGATCAACAATGATGGCATTGCATGTGAAGATCTGATAGCTATATTGAGCACATGGAAACTTAATGGTTCATACCATTGCACATGATGACATGGAGCACTTGATGGTTCTTAACCTTGATGGTGTAGCACTCTTAAATGCTATAACCTAGATGATGACAAAAAGTTCGCCATGATATTGAAAACTCAGATTAAAACTTGATGAAACACAACCACAAAAACGAGCTTCAAGAAGGTCGGTTCCTTTAAAATGAGGTATTATATATATATATATATATATATATATATATATATATATTTTTGCATGACAAGTCGGCAGCTATATGATGACAAGTCAACTCCTAAGAAACTAAATGATGACATTTCGGCCTCATTAAGAAAATAAAAAATATATATATAAAAAAAAATTTGACATATTGGCTCAAAAACATATATGAATTTTATGTGTTGAAAAATTGAGACAGCTCTGAGGTTTTTCGGGACTGTCACTGAGGAATTTTCAGGACTGTGTATTGTGGCAGCCACAGAGAAAAACGCAGCAGCTCTGAGATAGCAAACAACACGGAACAACAAACAATTTTTTAAGTCTGATATTTTTATCTATGATATTTTCAAGTGTGGATTTTGGTGGATAGAGACTCTGAGATTTTTTTGATATATCATTGAGGTAGCTGTAATTGAGGTATTGAGAAGGCGTGACATGTTTGAACTCTGATATTTTTGGTGTATTGTCCATGCTACTGAGTTTCGAGGCAGCCGTAGGTGAAAAGATTTTTGAAGCTCTGATTTTGTACAAACTAAGGCAACCACAGATGTAAACAACTCTAGAAACTTTGTCAAGCTTGGTTATGTGAACATAGCAGCATACATAAAATTGGGTAAGTATAAGATTCTTCAACAGTTTTTAAGGAATATGCAAGGCAGATTTGTAGACTGATATTTGGAAGATATAAGGTTGTTTAAGGACTGTCAAATCAATGAGCAATACACAAAGTTGAGTTGTACAGTGAGCAAGGTCTCTTGGGTGTTTTTGATATGATAATTGATTATGACTTATGAGCAGCATATCAGCCTATACTTTCAATCAACGAGTAGACCTTCTTATGATGAGCAAACTTCTGGAGTATTTGCATGAGCAACAGGTTGTTTGATGGAGTGATGACATGGAGAGTAAATTGAGGTATTGTGACAAGGATGTAATTTGTATGTAACTACAAGATGGTCCTTATACTATTTTTCTTAGTTGGATCTGAGAAATAGCCAAGTTGTGTCTTGGAATAGAAGTTGGTGCTTTTGATTCAGTTGGTAGTTGATAAGCCTCACGGTTGTAGTCGTTTGAATCTAATATAATAAAGTTTATAAATTCATCTTATGAAGTGTTTGTGTTGTCTATTGATTGATGTTGATGTACTTATGATGATATTTGTTTAAGTAATTGAAGAAAGTTGAAATTGTAAATAGTGTTGGCCCATTGATTCACCCCCCCCCCTCGCAGTGTGCCATTGTGTCTAACAGAGGCCCCCTTTTGATCCATCTTGAAAGCGAGTTCTACGATCCAACGATCCAATTACAAATGCAATTATAGTTCCCTTAGTACGTAAGTATCAATACAATAGAGTGCCAACTGCCCAATTCGCTCTTTTGCTTTTTCAAATGGTTTACATTACTTCTTCCCCTTCAGTGCCCATTGCTAAGTGCTCTCTTTTGCTTCTTCAAATGGTTTACGATACTTCTTCCCCTTGAGTGCCCAATATCCATTGCTCTCTTTTGCTAACAGTTTGCAGTGCCTCTTCCTCTCTATTGAAGCTCGGAGCTATCTGAATCTTGGCATGAGATTTCGCTCCCTAGCCAACTACCATAACTTTGGCATGTACTAAAACATGAAACAAGGTAGGAATATGAAATTGGAACTAGCTTGAAAGTCGATGAGGTAACGTAAGTAAGGGTTGAGGAATTTGGAACAAAGATAAACAAAAGTTAAAAGCTTAAAACCATTTTAGTTTCAACTTTCATATAATCACATCTCTAAATTCCAATAACCATATTAATCATAGTTCTTAATCCTAATTCTTGATTTCCAATCACTTGACTACATTAGTTATAAACAATTGCAAAGTATGGTGAATCAATTCTAATTTATGACCATCCACTACACAATTTAATTCTAGATTGTGTGATTGCATTCACTATTGATACATTATCTAATTTATCTTACACAGATTGGTTGGGATTTGAGAAGGAATAGCTATCACGTGTTTGAACTCTGTTATCAGTTGATTTCAACTATGATAGCTTTCCAAATCACAACCGTCATTAATTTGTCTATTTGTTACCAACTTAATAGACATGATTGCAATTAATGCTTGGCTATAATGTGTGTCATGTATGATTATTAGTTATAACCTCAATACCTTATGGGTTAATTTTAATTGCTTTGCAATTGTTCAAGTTGAAATGAGCACCAAGTGACATATTGAATCCAACATTTAAACTTAATTTTAAATGTTTTAAAGTTTCATTCTGATTTAAATTTCAGTTATGATTTTGATTGATTGTTAATCAAAATTTGATCTTATTAAAACTTTGAGGATTCTGATGTTTTTAAAGTTCCCATACAATTTAAGTTTCATACATTATGTAATAACAATATGTAGAATCTTATATAACTTTTAAAATTTTATCAAAACTATTGTGAAGATGATTGAAGATTTTAAGTATTTTATTTTATCATAAAATGATAGTTTTCACATTATAAATTCGACAAAAAAATTATTATAAATTTTAAATATATTAAATTTTACTGAAAATTGGATCTATATCACATTATTTTATCCAACCACTTAAAAATTATTCACTCAATTATAGATTAAAGGGATATGTCTTAATGTTGACATAAATTGTTAATCATCTTGTGCGAGTTAGACAGTTAGACAGAGGATTCTATTTTCGTTTATCGCTCGACACTCACCTATAGGTTGGGTTAGGTTATTTCGTTAAGTGAGTAGATCCCATGTGTCATGATTCAAATTCATGGTTTTATGTGTTTGGTATGAATGAATTTTGATAAAGTAATTGTGCTTTTGCCTTTGTTGATGCTTAATGGTTGATTCTTAATCATCAAAAAATTTGATAAACAAAAATTGAAGTAGCCCTTCAATCGTGAAGTTACAAAATAAGTATCAATTTTATTGTGAAAGACTTTGATGCAAAATACCCTTGTATGAAAGGTAAAATGGGTTTTAAAGGGCACTAAAAAGGCTTCAGATTTGAAGAATATTTCATGTGCACAAACTCCCACTATCTCAAACACCATCAACCGATAATCGACATGATTTTGCAAATGTAATTAGTCTATAAAAAAAAACCCACACATTCGTATATTAGTTGAACTATTATTTCTCTTTTTTATTTGAAGTTATATTATCTTTCACTTGGTTTCTTTACCTGCTCTGCCTGCTTGCTCGATTCCTACCTCATCACTGGAAAGAGGAGGTATATACATGCATTTTTTAATTTGGTAATGTGAGCTTATTTCGTCATAGCTCACCACTATAAAGAGGAGGTATATACTTGCATTTTTTAATTCGGTAATGTGAGCTTCTTTCTGGGCAACCGCTCCTTTCTATACGCAATAACAACAACCGGAGATCGACTTGAATAAGAAATACCCAAAACTTGTTCTATTTCTAAAGAGAGTCGAGGCAGGGCTCTGGTGGTATAATTGGTAAGAACCAATACCTACCAGTTCCAGTATTTACTTCTTAGGAGCTAAACACAGATTCAAAAATAGAAGCAGAAGGGAGAACAGATCTTAAAATCTGCATAATGAGATATTGGAAAGAGTTACGCTCCAAGATTGTCTTCAAGTTTTAAGATTTAAGATTTATATGAGTTTAGAATTTTCTCTGTTATTTAGTTCATAAACTATAAGGCCAGCGACATGGATGAATACCAAATGGTAAATGGTAAATAGAAATGACTTGGAGTTTCTTTCTATCGTCACTGCAATGCAAAGCAAAGCAAGGCAAGGTTGTAATACTTTTGCTGCATTTACTTTTCTTAAACATTTAAACTATACAAATTTAACATTTATCTATCCACTTATTTTGAAAAAATTATCTTTTAAATTTGATTTTTGCCATGTCCATGTTAAAATACTTGGATATGATTTTTTTTCATCCTCAGCAAAGGCTGGGATTTGGGTGGAGAATTCAACTGAGTCGGATTTGAGAAAAATATTTATGACTTAATATTTAATAGATACCGATAAAGATAGATTTTCACTCAATTTATGGGACAATTACATTGCCAGATTGCTATGAAGGTTACTTAGTATTTAATAGATACCTATAAAGATAGATTTTCACTCAATTTATGGTACAATTACATTGCCACATTGCTATGAAGGTTGTGTTTGTTAAAGCTTAAATCCTCTACAACATGCTTTCTAGGATATAACCAAGTGAGGGGGTATTTTGCCATTGTAAAAGATCAAGTTTGGGTTTGTTTATGTAAAGTGGTGGTATAGCGGGGCACAATACCCATGGTTTGGTCATGGTTGGGCCTTTTGATTTTCATTCTAGAAAGTGTTGGCTTAGTGGCATCGTTGATTGCCTCTTGATGGGCGAAAGTCCCTCGTCTTGTTGGGCCATTTGGGCCCTAGTTTGGTGTCTGGTGCTCCTTTGGATGAGTGTATGAGGTGATTGGGTAAAGGCTGTCATACCCAATTTAACACACCTCTTTTATGCCCACCTCCTTTATGCCCAGTTGAGCCTTATTTTCTATTATATGGCCTCTCCTCTTAATGAAACACAACCACAAAAACGAGCTTCAAGAAGGTCGGTTCCTTTAAAATGAGGTATTATATATATATATATATATTTTTGCATGACAGGTCGGCTGCTATATGATGACAAGTCAACTCCTAAGAAACTAAATGATGACATTTTGGCCTCATTAAGAAAATAAAAAATATATATATAATTTTTTTTGACATGTCGGTTCAAAAACATATATGAATTTTATGTGTTGAAAAATTGAGACAGCTCTGAGGTTTTTCGGGACTGTCACTGAGGAATTTTCAGGATTGTGTATTGTGGCAGCCACAGAGAAAAATGCAGCAGCTCTGAGATAGCAAACAACACGGAACAACAAACAACTTTTTAAGTCTGATATTTGTTATCTATGATATTTTCAAGTCTAGATTTTGGTGGATAGAGACTCTGAGATTTTTTTGATATATCATTGAGGTAGTTGTAATGGAGGTATTGAGAAGGCGTGACATGTTTGAACTCTGATATTTTTGGTGTATTGTCCACGCTACTGAGTTTCGAGGCAGCCGTAGGTGAAAAGATTTTTGAAGCTCTGATTTTGTACAAACTAAGGCAACCACAGATGTAAACAACTCTAGAAACTTTGTCAAGCTTGGTTATGTGAACATAGCAGCATACATAAAATTGGGTAAGTATAAGATTCTTTAACAATTTTTAAGGAATATGCAAGGCAGATTTGTAGACTGATATTTGGAAGATATAAGGTTGTTTAAGGACTGTCAAATCAATGAGCAATACACAAAGTTGAGTTGTATAGTGAGCAAGGTCTCTTGGGTGTTTTTGATATGATAATTGATTATGACTTATGAGCAGCATATCAACCTATACTTTCAATCAACGAGTAGACCTTCTTATGATGAGCAAACTTCTGGAGTATTTGCATGAGCAACAGGTTGTTTGATGGAGTGATGACATGTAGAGTAAATTGAGGTATTGTGACAAGGATGTAATTTGTATGTAACTACAAGATGGTCCTTGTACTATTTTTCTTAGTTGGATTTGAGAAATAGCCAAGTTGTGTCTTGGAATAGAAGTTGGTGCTTCTGATTCAGTTGGTAGTTGATAAGCCTCACGGTTGTAGTCATTTGAATCTAATATAATAAAGTTTATAAATTCATCTTATGAAGTGTTTGTGTTGTCTATTGATTGATGTTGATGTACTTATGATGATATTTGTCTAAGTAGTTGAAGAAAGTTGAAATTGTAAATAGTGTTGGCCCATTGATTCACCCCCCCCCTCGCAGTGTGCCATTGTGTCTAACAGAGGCCCCCTTTTGAACCATCTTGAAAGCGAGTTCTACGATCCAACGATCCAATTACAAATGCAATTATAGTTCCCTTAGTACGTAAGTATCGATACAATAGAGTGCCAACTGCCCAATTCGCTCTTTTGCTTTTTCAAATGGTTTACGTTACTTCTTCCCCTTCAGTGCCCACTGCTAATTGCTCTCTTTTGCTTCTTCAAATGGTTTACGATACTTCCTCCCCTTGAGTGCCCAATATCCATTGCTCTCTTTTGCTAACGGTTTGCAGTGCCTCTTCCTCTCTATTGAAGCTTGGAGCTCTCTGAATCTTGGCATGAGATTTCGTTCCCTAGCCAACTACCATAACTTTGGCATGTACTAAAACATGAAACAAGGTAGGAATATGAAATTGGAACTAGCTTGAAAGTCGATGAGGTAACATAAGTAAGGGTTGAGGAGTTTGGAACAAAGATAAACAAAAGTTAAAAGCTTAAAACCATTTTAGTTTCAACTTTCATATAATCACATCTCTATTCCAATAACCATATTAATCATAGTTCTTAATCCTAATTCTTGAATTCCAATCACTTGACTACATTAGTTATAAACAATTGCAAAGTATGGTGAATCAATTCTAATTTATGACCATCCACTACACAATTTAATTCTAGATTGTGTGATTGCATTCACTATTGATACATTATCTAATTTATTTTACACAGACTGGTTGGGATTTGAGAAGGAATAGCTATCACGTGTTTGAAGTTTGTTATCAGTTGATTTCAACTATGATAGCTTTCCGAATCACAACCGTCATTAAGTTGTCTATTTGTTACCAACTTACTAGACATGATTGCAATTAATGCTTGGCTATAATGTGTGTCATGTATGATTATTGGTTATAACCTCAATACCTTATGGGTTAATTTTAATTGCTTTGCAATTGTTCAAGTTGAAATGAGCACTGAGTGACATATTGAATCCAACATTTAAACTTAATTTTAAATGTTTTAAAGTTTCATTCTGATTTAAATTTCAGTTATGATTTTGATTGATTGTTAATCAAAATTTGATCTTATTAAAACTTCGAGGATTTTGATGTTTTTAAAGTTCCCATACAATTTAAGTTTCATACATTATGTAATAACAATATGTAGAATTTTATATAAATTTTAAAATTTTATCAAAACTATTGTGAAGATGATTGAAGATTTTAAGTATTTTATTTTATCATAAAATGATAGTTTTCACATTATAAATTCGACAAAAAATATTATAAATTTTAAATATATTAGATTTTACTGAAGATTGGATCTATATCACATTATTTTATCCAACCACTTAAAAATATTCACTTCATTATAGATTAAAGGGATATGTCTTAATGTTGACATAAATTGCTAATCATCTTGTGCGAGTTAGACAGAGGATTCTATTCTCGTTTATCGCTCGACGCTCACCTATAGGTTGGGTTAGGTTATTTCGTTAAGTGAGTAGATCCCATGAGTCATGATTCAAATTCATGGTTTTATGTGTTTGGTATGAATGAATTTTGATAAAATAATTGTGCCTTTTCCTTTGTTGATGCTTAATGGTTGATTCTTAATCATCAAAAAAATTTGATAAACAAAAATTGAAGTAGCCCTTCAATCGTGAAGTTACAAAATAAGTATCAATTTTATTGTGAAAGACTTTGATGCAAAATACCCTTGTATGAAAGGTGAAATGGGTTTTAAAGGGCACTAAAGGCTTCAGATTTGAAGAATATTTCATGTGCACAAACTCCCACTATCTCAAACACCATCAACCGATAATCCACATGATTTTGCGAATGTAATTAGTCTATAAAAAAAACCCCACACATCCGTATATTAGTTGAACTATTATTTCTCTTTTTTATTTGAAGTTATATTATCTTTCACTTGGTTTCTTTACCTGCTCTGCCTGCTTGCTCGATTCCTAGCTCATCACTGGAAAGAGGAGGTATATACATGCATTTTTTAATTTGGTAATGTGAGCTTATTTCGTCATAACTCACCACTAAAAAGAGGAGGTATATACTTGCATTTTTTAATTCGGTAATGTGAGCTTCTGTCTGGGCAACCGCTCCTTTCTATACGCAATAACAACAACTGGAGATCGACTTGAATAAGAAATACCCGAAATTTGTTCTATTTCTAAAGAGAGTCGGGGCAGGGCTCTGGTGGTATAATTGGTAAGAACCAATACCTACCAGTTCCAGTATTTACTTCTTAGGAGCTAAACCCGGATCCAAAAATAGAAGCAGAAGGGAGAACAGATCTTAAAACCTGCATAATGAGATATTGGAAAGAGTTATGCTCCAAGATTGTCTTCAAGTTTTAAGATTTAAGATTTATACGAGTTTAGAATTTTCTCTGTTATTGAGTTTAAGATAAGGCCAGCGACATGGATGAATACCAAATGGTAAATGGTAAATAGAAATGACTTGGAGTTTCTTTCTATCGTCACTGCAATGCAAAGCAAAGCAAAGCAAGGTTGTAATACTTTTGCTGCATTTACTTTTCTTAAACATTTAACCTATAAAAATTTAACATTTATCTATCCACTTATTTTGAAAAAATTATCTTTTAAATTTGATTTTCGCCATGTTCATGTTAAAATACCTAGATATGATTTTTTTTCAGCCTCAGCAAAGGCTGGGGTTTGGGTGGAGAATTCAACTGAGTCCGATTTGAGAAAACTATTTATGACTTAATATTTAATAGATATCGATGAAGATAGATTTTCACTCAATTTATGGGACAATTACATTGCCACATTGCTATGAAGGTTACTTAATATTTAATAGATACCTATAAAGATAGTTTTTCACTCAATTTATGGTACAATTACATTGCCACATTGCTATGAAGGTTGTGTTTGTTAAAGCTTAAATCCTCTGCAGCATGCTTTCTAGGATATAACCAAGTGAGGGGGTATTTTTCCATTGTAAAAGATCAAGTTTGGGTTTGTTTATGTAAAGTGGTGGTATAGCGGGGCACAATACCCATGGTTTGGTCATGGTTGGGCCTCTTGATTTTCATTCTAGAAAGTGTTGGCTTAGTGGCATCACTGATTGCCTCTTGATGGGAGGAAGTCCCTCGTCTTGTTGGGCCATTTGGGCCCTAGTTTGGTGTCTAGTGCTCCTTTGGATGGGTGTATGAGGTGATTGGGTAAAGGCTGTCATACCCAGTTTAACACACCTCCTTTATGCCCACCTCCTTTATGCCCAGTTGAGCCTTATTTTCTATTATGTGGCCGCTCCTCTTGGTCCATATGTGCTCACATCATCATGATGTCTTCTTCTTCAAGAGAAATTTACTTTGTTAAAGGGGAGGGCGTTGAGAGATCTTCTACATTGTTGGGGTTATTTGGGGCATGATGTCCTCCCCTAGCTCATCACTTCATTTGGGTGAAGTCATTATCATCATTTTTATCATTATTTTTAGTCTTTTGTGATTTGGTTTGTGACTTGTGGGTGACAAGCCCTAGTTTTATGTTATTTTTACTTTTTAGTAAATTGGGCTCTAAAATTAAGTTTAGTCAAAGAAGTCTTGTATAAATAATGTTTCTATCTCTCATTTGTAATCATGGACAAGGGTTCAAATTGTGTATCTTTTTCTTTTCCTCTTGGTATAGTGGAGTTTTTGAGTGATGCATACCTCTCTCTTTGGCATGTGACGAATGGTGAATTTTCTAGGTTTTTTACTATCTTGCAAGATTGGTCCTAAGAATGCTTGTAATAACTAGTGGCTAAGGACATAAGAAGTATCTCTTGCTCTCTTTCTTGGTTGATGTTGGTAATATCTCTCCATCTCTGGTTTGGCATTGCTCTTACACCTTGGGCAATATAAATAAGGGTTTTTATCGGCATCTTGCAATTTTGTTTGAGGAGACCTTCCTCTTGAAGACCACTCCACGATGGTCGTTGGAGTTCATATTTTTCCCTAATAAGGGTTTTTGGCTATTTCTACCTAGTATCGTGTTACTAGTCTCTTGCACTAATTGGTAAATTTTGAATAACCAAATTGAGTAGGATGTTGACCTCAATCTCTAATTGCCGTAGGGTTGAAAAGACTAAGGTCATAACCCCTTCTCTCTCATTCTTTTTTAATAAAAATTCTCTTGTAAATTTTATTACAAAAATCCAAAATATTATAAAAATTTATATTTCAAAAAATATTTGGAAGTTGGAAATTATGGTCCCACAAAAAGATGTGCCCTAGTTGAATTAATGGTGGAACTTAAAGGGCATTTTCATCTTGTGGTTGATTTTTGTGATATATTGATATTTGTGTCGGTTAGGGTTTTATATTGCAGATTTGTTATTACATGTGCAACATGTACATTGATCATTTCAGGTAGTTTGAATACCAGAAAAGTGGTTTCTAGGCCTATTTTGACGTCGAGGGGGGGGGGGTTGGAAGTTCATTGAGAAATGTGTTAAGTGGGCCCACACTCTATTTCAGGGATTTTATAAAGCTCATATTAGATATGATATTCCACACCTTCATGCTCATCCCTCTTACCCTATAACACAAGGTATTCTGTAGACACTGAGAGGGGGGGTGAATCAGTGTGCAGCCAATTTGAACCTTTTCACAGTTTATCAGGGTTAGCTACCAATTCATCAATCCATTACTCTACCATAATCATTTTATAAACATCTTTCACTTCATCATTCATAAATCAAAAGCAATTAAATCATCAAGAGACATAACACAGAAGAACACCACATCATATGAATTTGTAATCTTTTTATATTAATTGTGTTTCGGCTACAACCGTTAGGCGAAATCAGCACCTACTGATAAATAGAGCACCTACTCTTAATCCAGGACCCTGCCTGGTTTTCTTAGACCCTGCTAAGAAGTGTTTGAGGTATCCTAACCTCAGAAGCAAGACAAGCTTGCTTTTACATTAAGGCTTACTGTCATCATACACAATACACCTCTGTCATATCATCAAAACTGCTCTGCTGTAACATTGCTTATCATTACAATTGCTGGCCATCTACTGCTGCAGATTATCCTCTGATCAGAGCTTCTTCTGCTGGTCAACAGCTCATCACTTCTTGTCATAATATTCAAAGTCTGATCATTTGTTCATTGCTGCTTAACATCATTTGTTCTGTCAGGCACATTATCATGCTATCCATCAAATTCCTATTAGCATCATCCAACTATCTATTGTTTGTCAACACCGTTAACAATTAAGTCAGTCTG
Organism: Pseudotsuga menziesii; assembly: GCA_001517045.1. Taxonomy (NCBI): domain Eukaryota; kingdom Viridiplantae; phylum Streptophyta; class Pinopsida; order Pinales; family Pinaceae; genus Pseudotsuga; species Pseudotsuga menziesii. Next base: position 4,406 of record LPNX010487598.1, on the reverse strand, counting down.
TACGCATCATCTTTAAGGTCTACATATGTCAAGGATACCATCCTAGCACACTCAAGTTAACACAATCAATACACTGCCATTATAATTTTAAGTCAAATCATTATGACTGTGAGGCACTGAGAATTTCAATCTGTTGTTTGCATCACAGGCTTTTAGATTGTTGCTAGATAACCCAGTCCTGGTCTAAAGGCCTTTTCAGCAGTAGGAACTCAGACTTTTGTCACTTCCAGATTTGAACTTAACATCAGCAATCTTTCTCCAAAAACCTTCGTGGTTGCTAGATTGGGTTATGGGCCCACAATGCTTCCACTGGTTGCCTCTTAGAATATGACTTGATCTTAGTAATACAAGTAACAGGCTTCAAAGATAAGGCTTGATCTGCATACCTCTTTCCTGTCTTAGATTTGGAATGTTGTTCTCAGAATTTGTCAATAGATGTGATGCTTGCATTTTATCCTTGTGACTGCCTCTAAATTACATGCTTAATGGGCTTCAAAAAAAAAACATTACACCTTAGTAACTCAACCTCAGACACATTGATTTAAGACTTCATGCTGCCTCATTGATTCTTTAGCTGTCAGCATAGTTAAAGTCTGAACATAAATGTCTCAGCATCAGAGTCAATGTATTTGTGTACATCAAGATCAACATTCTGCTCATGTCATAGGACTGTCATCTTCATATGCATGTCACTGTCAAGTAGAAGAAGATGGAAGGTGCAAAAAGTGCTAGAGGCCAGGAGTGAGTTTCATCAAGAAGAAATCCTGTGAGTGCAACACCTATAATTCCTGGGAATGCTCCAGCTGTGCTTGTAAGTCCCAGGAGGATACTTGCATACTCTGGAGATATGTCTTGATGGGTACAGTGCAATCCTGCCGATGCAAGCTGGAAAGAGCTAAACCAGTAGTGAGAACCGCGACTATTGTCCAAGGAGATAATCCTATGTCCACAGAGGAAATAGTCATACAAATTGTTGGTGATATAAAAGCAATTGTTTGACACAACTTGCGCACAGTTGTTGTTTCAACCCACTTCGAAATCAATGTGTCAGCAAATGGAGCTGCTATACTGGAAACCAAAATTGATCCCAGTGAGGGGAGAATAGCAACCAATGCTGCATTAGTCAAATTGAGATGTAACGCCTCACTGAAATAAGTTGGCAGTCAAGACAGGAAAGTATAGTGACCCCAGTTCCCACAAAATGAGCATAAATCATTACCCATACAGCACGACTTTTTAGGAATGCTGTCCAAGGGACTACCTGTAGTAGCGAAATTACTGATTGGGAGATGGTTGTAGCGGCTAGTAGTATAAAATCAGATTAGTATTTAGCATATGATGGAGTGTATTGCATAAAGAAAGTTCCCAGCTACGAGGATAGACACCCCAACAGACTGATCACGCCCCTACGTGGTGTATGCAGCCCTCTAAGGATGATCACAACCTCTAGTTGCTTCAAGCATACTCCTTGGATGAATGCGTGAGCCCTTCTTAGTGTTGCCTTCTTTAGATCTGGTATCACGCCCTTCTCAAAAGTGGATAAAGACCCCAAACAATGAATTGCTTCCCTTCTTAACTGGTGGCTGTAATAACGGATTGACGCCCTCTAAGATTGATAAATGGTAACCAAAGTTGACCACGAATTTGATGAGTGACCAAGAAGTTCTTTTAAGAGAAAGACACTGCTCCCACAGTTGATTAATGCGCCCTTACTAATCACAATGATGCCAATAAATGGTCACGCCCTCTTGTACTCAGGCTTCCAAGAGAGGGAGGTGCCCTTAATTAGCCAGAAATCGCTGCCAATAATTTCCACAACCAAGCTACTCCTTTCTAATCTGCGGCTGCTTCTTTCCCTTGTCTGCTGACCAAACTGTGCCAAAATTTCCACGCTGTCCCAAAAAATTTCCACGCTGACTGCTGTCCCAATAAATTTCCAGCTTCTGCTACAGAAAAATACTCCACAAAATTCACCTCCAGCGAAGTTCTTGCCTCAGAGCAAACCACGAATTATCTCACTTAGCAAATGAGAGCACGAGGCTCTATTTATACAAAATTTTAACCATATTTTTGGGGTCGACATGAATTTAAATATAATTTTTTATGATTTTTTTTTTATGGGCCGACTTGTAGATGTTTTGTGTAAGCCGACTTCTAAAATTTTATTGGGCCGACATAAAATTATTTTGGAGCCGACTTGAGATCCGTGAAGGCAATATTCCAACCCAAAACTGAAGTGAATATCCCACTTATTTAGTTGTTGGCAGCTACAGGATTCATGGTATTATTACAGCATACTTGAAGTTTGTATCAAGTAGTCCACCCATCACCTACAACACTAGGAGATTGCATTCATAGATGTAAAAGGCTTATATTTCCAGATCTATACCACTCGATTTACAGGACAACACCTACAACTGTTCAAGTCTGGTTGAAATCTATATATATAAGATGCAAGTTCAAATTCATAGGTTGATCACTGTTCTTGAGTTATTTTCAGCAGTGATGGCAGCTTAAGTGTGTTGATCTATTGTTTCATGCATAGATTTTATTCATGAAAACAACACCCACATCCTATGGACACTCCCTATGGCTGAAAAGCGCCTGCCTAAATGTAGAGGTAACTAGCAGAGACATGCTGAACTGCTCATCTTTTTAATGCAGATTTGTGCATCAACAGAATGATGTCTAGAAGAGGAGATGGAATATAATATGGACTGTGTACTATGCTGCTGATATGAAAACTGCCTTATCATGCTTTTAGCTCAGTGAAGCACATCCCCTTTGTGCTGCATCTCAGCCTTATCTTGCCTATCCAGAGATATGATGATGTTACCACATTATCATGCTACATCATACAGATTGCCTTCACTATTCCTTCAAGGTTCCAAGGGCTTCTTCATCAGGCAAGCTTCTTCAACGTCTAGCAGGACTTCAAGACCATCTCTAGGGTCTACTGCATCATTAGCTGAGTCTTCAACGTCTTCAGGAGAGTGGTGGCATCAATGACATCAAGTCCATGTTGGCATCAATGACAATTTCATCAACAATCTCCCCCTTTGTCATTGATGACAACAACTCATGCTTCCCCTATGAGCATGCTCCCCTTTTGTCTTCATCTCTCCCTTTGTCTTCATCTCTCCCCATTTGGCATCAATGGCAAAGGGTGTGCACATACCTGTCTCTGAAACCTCTGATCACTGCTAACTACTCCCCCTATCAATATGCATGATCCTAGGACCTATCTGTTTTCCTGGAGTAACCATTCTATCTCCTTTGAGTTCATTCTCCAGCCTCATGAACTCAAGGTGTGCTAAGGTCTTTGAGAGACCTTACACTTGGCTTGCCATGTGGCAGCCATCCTCCCTGCTTTGATCAGCTTCTCCTATCTGCAACTGTTCTGTCTTCCTCATCCATACCTGCTTCTTGACATCTGTCCGTTGAGCATCTGTTCCTTCATTGTCCTTGCTGGCTTTCTTGGCTGAGCTATATGTTAGTCTTCTCATATCATTCCAACATTTTTGCGCTTTGTGCCCAAATTTGTTGCATGACCGGCACCTAACTGAGATGTTGGAACTTCCAACACTTCTTTGATCTGCTTCATTTCTCCATGCCTGAGTATATCCCTGACTGTAGGCATTTGTCTTCTGATCTTCAAATATTCTTGCTGATATGTATGGAGAACTCCTTCTTGCTTGACTTCTTTGACTAGCACACTCATGTGCTTTGTGTCCAAACCCACAGCAGGAGTAGCATCTCACTGTGCGACATGTGGCAGCAACATGTCCGACTTGATTGCATGTCCAACATCTAATTGTGACATTGGGGCTTTCAGCCCTTCTTCTTTCATGGAACCTACAATCCATAGCCTTATGACCAAAGTTAGAACAAGAATAACAATAACCATTGAAGCCACTTTCATACCTGAGTCTTGGAGCGGTTTTCTTTGTGAAGTTGCTTTGATGAACCGACCTAACTCCTTGTATCATCTTTGAACTTTCAAACTTCCGGTTGTCATGTGCAGGTGCTCTGGGAGCAGCTTTGGACGTTGATGGACCTGCTTTTGGAGTCTTCAGAGACCAAGTGTCATCTTCAAGTTTTTCTTTGTTCTTCTTGTAACCAAGACCAGTTTTGTCGAGAGGAGATCTTTAACAATCTAAGATCTTATCTAGGACAATTGAACTGTCCTGGAGTTTGACCAAGGCTTCATTTTTCTTATCTTTCTTCCTGAGACCAACTACCTCCAATTCCAGCTTCTAGACTATCTCCTCCTTTTCTTCTAGCTGACTCTTCAAGATTTCTTCCATCCTCTTGGCTTCCTCCAGCTGAGTCTTCAGATCATGATTGACCTCTCTAGTTTCTTCAAGCTCTTGAGCAGGCTTTTCTGATTCTTCCTTTTGCCTGAT